>BTPG01000006.1:69610600-69655600 GCA_036245525.1 Semisulcospira habei
AGCAAGCCTCGTGGTCTTGTCCTGCATTTGTTGATGAGTGTGGGACAGTAAAGCCAAGTCGTCTGCAAAATCGAGGTCGTCAAGCTGTGTCCACAGTGTCCACTGTATTCCACTTCGTCTGTGCTCTGTGGTCCTCTTCATGACCCAGTCTATGGCCAGTAGGAAGAGGAACGGAGACAGCAAACATCCCTGCCTGACACCGTTTCTGACCTGGAGCTCCCTGGTGAACTGCCCTTCGTGGATCACGCGACATGTCATGCCATCGTAGCTGCTCTTGATCAGGCGGACGAGCTTTGTGGGTACACCGTAGTGTCGTAGGAGTTTCCACAGAGTCTCTCGGTCCACCCTGTCAAATGCTTTCTCGTAATCCACAAAGTTGACGTACAGCGGGGAGCTCCATTCCGGAGACTGTTCCACGATGATGCGGAGAGTGGCGATCTGGTCTGTACTTGATCGGTTTTTCATGAATCCTGCTTGCTGGTCTCTCAGCTGGGGGCTCAACGGAGCTCTTCATTCTTTCCAGGATGATCCTGTTGAAGTCCTTTCCTGGTACTGACAGCAAGGTAATTCCTCTGTAGTTGGAACACTTGCTGAGGTCGCCTTTCTTGGGAAGCGTGATTAGGTACCCCTCCTTCCAGTCAGCCGGCATCACCTCCTCTTCCCAGACCTTTCCAAACAGTGGGTAGAGCAGCTCTACTGTTGTCTCTAGGTCTGCTTTCAGAGACTCCGCTGGGATGCCATCTGGCCCTGCTGCTTTGCCGTTCTATAAAAATGCCACTGCTCTTCTGATCTCTTCCCGGCTGGGTCTGTCACAGTAACTCTGCTGGCTGGATGTCTGGGGGGGGGGTCGGGTGGGCTGGGTCTGTTCAGTAACTCTTCAAAATACTCGGCCCATCTGTCGAGTTGGTCTGCTCTGTCTGTAATAGGCTTGCCTTCTTTGCCTTTTACTGGTCTTTCTGTATGGCCATACTTGCCCGACAATCTTCTGGTAATGTCGTAGAGCTGTTCATGTTGCCGCTGCCTGCTGCCTTTTCTGCCTCTGCTGCCAGGCTGTCTGTGTAGGCCCTCTTGTCTGCCCTGATACTCCTCTTCACCTCGCAGTTGGCTTCCGAGTATTCCTCCTGTGCCCTTGCTTTGGCTGCTCTCGTGCGACTGTTGTTGACAACTGCTTTCTTCTGCTTCCTCACTTCTATCTTCTTCAAGGTCTGTGCCGACAGCCAGTCCTTGTGATGGTGTTTCCTGAACCCTACAGTGTCTTTGCAGGTTGAGTTCAGCGCCTCTCTAACTGCCTTCCACTGTTGCTCTGTGGTGACCGCCTCCTCTTCATTTACTAGCTCCTGTAGCGCTTGAAACCGGTTGGACAGCACCAGTTTGAACTCTTCTCTCACTCCAGTCTCTCTCAGCAACCCTACATTATAGCGCTGTCTACTTGTTGTCTCTGTGAGGCTTTTCTTTAACTTGAGCTTTATTCTTAAGGTAAGCAGATGGTGGTCTGAGGCGACATCTGCTCCCCTCCTCACTCGAACATCTTGAAGAGATCTTCTAAATTTTTTGCTAATGCAGATATGGTCTATTGGTTCTCTGTAGTATGGTCAGGTGAGACCCAAGTTGCTTTGTGTATTCTTCTGTGTGGGATGATGCTGCCTCCAATGACAAGTCTGTTTAGAGCACAAAAGTCTACAAACCTCTCCCCGTTCTCACTCATCTCCCCTTGTCCCTGTCTCCCCATCACTTCTTCATATCCGGTGTTGTCCTCCCCTATTTTGGCATTGAAATCGCCCATGACGATGGTGATGTCTCGCTCCTCACATTTGTCCACAGCACTCTGGAGTCGGTCGTAGAACTCTTGTTTCTCTTCCTCGTCACTGTCATTAGTGGGTGCATAACACTGGATGACGTTCAGCTTCATCTTTTTCTTGGTTCTAAAGGCTGCTGTGATAATTCTTGGCCCAAGAGGTTCCCAGCCCATCAGCGCTCTCTGTGCCACTGGTGACATCATGAATGCTACTCCTTCTGTATGGGGGGCATTCTCCTCTTCATGACCTGAATACAGAATCATCTCCCCACTTAACAGCCTTTTCTGGCCAGACTGCGTCCATCTGGCTTCACTGATACCTAGCAGGGAAAGGTTGTACTTTTGCATTTCCGCTGATATCTGGGCGGTCCCGCTCTGATACCTGGTCTTGACATTCCATGTTCCCATGGTTGTGCCCCTAGATAGAGAGAGAAGGCTCGGTCCTGTGGCTTCCGAAGACTTCCGGCTTTCACCACAGGACGTCATAAATCTTCTGGTAGAAGAACCTTCCTCCTCCAGGAAAGAAATTGCTGTTTGTCTTTTCGTCGGCGTTTTTGTAGCTATTTCCTTATTTGCAGGGTGTGGAAGCTACCCCCACGCCCAACCCCCTTACTAGGAGGACCAGGGGTTTTCTGTCGGGGTCACCTTTCCTTAGACCATGTTGGTTCACGGCACCTTATTTCATTCGGTGCACCCCTCTCGCGAGGGACCCCCTATCCACCACCCAGGTGACGCGCCTCAACGCCATATGGTCCCAGCGCGAGGCGCCTATACTAAGCTCAAGACTAAATATTTAGTCTTGAGCTTAGTATAGGCGCTTGCGCGCACGCGGTGGCGCAGTGGATTTGCATTTGTCAAAGCTACTATCCACGGACCCCTATGCTCTGCCGATATCTAGCAAAATCCAGTATGTCCTTTTCTGACCAACAATTTTATGACTTAATGCATGTTAACTCATTCAGCCCGACGCACGTATTTCCCAAATTTTGGAGGCGTCATCTAACGACTATGCACCTGTTGCAGGAGATGGATCGACCATGATAATTCAAGGGCAGTGCCAGATTAGCTTGGCGCCGACAGGTCGACCCATCTCCTGCTGTAGTGCTTCAGGGCTGAATGGGTTAAATATCGCAGAACTAAGCTCATGTTTAATCTATGTAATTGGCATTGTCTTCCAAGTGTAGGAAAAACGATCTTGAACCTTGTTAAGTTTGTTGAAAGTTGCAAAGCTGTCTAGACTACTTCGTGTGCTGAATGGGTTAAATATCGCAGAACTAAGCTCATGTTTAATCTATGTAATTCATTGTCTTCCAAGTGTAGGAAAAACGATCTTGAACCTTGTTAAGTTTGTTGAAAGTTGCGAAGCTGTCTAGACTACTTCGTGTGTTAAGTACATGGTATGTGCAGAGGGAGTCTTAACCCTGTGGCTGTCGCTAACGCTTTTAGGCTGATGATTCCTGTAGGAAGTCATCGCGACCAAAAGCGCTACCGACAGCTAAAGGGTTAACAGTCTTCTCATTTTCATTGTCGTCTGCGAACTGTTTTTTTTTTCTTTTCTTTTCTTCTTGTTCTTCTAATTAGTAGCGACCATTCGAAGAAAGAATGTGTGTGTTATCGTGTATCATTGAATATGAATCGGCATCTTGTGGATAAAGGAAATAACATCTTTGAATCTTTGACAAAAGCGAGAGTTTCGCTGTATAACATAAATGAATATACTGCATGGCGTTTGTCAAATAACGACAGATCAGTACTTGTTTGATTATTAAATGTACCCACAGCCATAAAATCCAAAACCACGGACTGTCAAAACACGCACCTGATTTATTACGTGAGTGCTGGTTTGTGATTTTGAAATTTACGGCTTACAGCCGTAAGGTTCAAAATTGCAAACCAGCACACAAATACATGGTCTGCGATTCTTTTTTTCTTCTGAATTTTCAGAGTGGTAACTTCGGCGTTGAACTGTCTGAACCAGGCTGAGAAGGACTGTGACTCTATCGCCAATGTACCCTCCCTCATCTTGACAGCTCTGGGCGAGAAGAAAACCAACGTGACCTCCTACAGGACGGCTTATTGTGGTGAGACAGCACACAGACAGACAGACAGAGTGAAGGTCACGGCCACAGGTAGACGAGCAACGCATCTGCACTTGCGCTTGCACACTGCACTCGCTACGTCCCAACCATTTCCGCGCCCCCGAACGACGCCAAATACCCAATCTCGTGTCCCCTTGCAAATGGTCACAGATGTGAGCTGGTGGGCGATTCGTTAACACGTTCGAGAGGTGTCGCGTCCGGATTCGCGGCTTCATGCCGCGAATCCGGTTGCGTCACGTCTCGAAAGAGTTAAACAGGTCAAGGTATTCCGTTATTCGAAAATGGAAATCATGGTCAAATGTACACATGTAACAGAAAACGGTTAGCTGTGTAGATTCAAATAATCTGAAAATCTTAATGACTGGACTGACTATGTTTTACCTATGCTGAGGGCGTGGGAATGGCTGGGGTGTAAACTTGCACAGCACCTGCACACAAACATGGCGCACTTGAGCATTGTCACAGGTACACACGCACTAATTCGAGAAAGCTCACTTGTTTCCATCGCCAGTAGCATAACGTTTGCAGGTCCACGACGACGGCAGTGAACCCGCGCACGACTGTGCCCTGACCCACTGCTGCCGTCGTGGGCCCAAAGACCTTTGCTGAGTGGGATTTAGAAAGATTTTATTGTTAAATTACACGTAAATGCAAACGGATAACTTTCATTTATTCCACGCCGAAGTGAAGATGTTTGTCTTGTCAGAATAAATATCCACAATGTAATGTTAATTATTACACGTTTTCGCAAAGTATTTTTAATTGTATTTTATAAATATGTGTCTGTAGAAAATACCGACGAAATGCATTATCAATTGCGTGTTGCTTCAACACACACACACACACACACACACACACACACACACACACACACACACACACACACACACACACACACACACACACAAACTTGCGAACATGTGTGTACGTTGGTCTGTGATAGCTAAACCACAAAGCGTACAGCCGTAACCTCCAAGTTCGCAAACCGGTACAACACAGACATCTGACAGTTCATCGCTCAGGAGCGGTCTTTCCTCGCGAGGGGTGGCCATTCTGAACTGTTCGACTATCTATCACCCACAATGACGAGCAAACGAGCAAATAAAATGAGACGTCTTTCGAATCAGCGGTAACGCTTCAGTGTTTCCGGCGATTTCAAATTATTCCGTAGGATGTCGCTTTTCCTTTGCTCGTCGGTGTACACGTGAAACATATCTTACAATTATTGTTTTCAGTTTCAGAGATATCTGACAATGGCCATGCGAGCGAGGTGACGACCAACAGGGCAGCTATCGTTGTGACGGTCCTCATATCTCTTCTGCTAACCGTCTGAAGCCTTCACTATAACGCAAAGTTCCCTGTTCTCTAGCTAGTAAAAGTTGCACGAACTCATTCATTATCCCCCCAACCCCCCTTTTGTGCATGCATCCAAGGGACTGTTTACAGTACCGGTGGCTGTATGCACATGAGGGTTACACTCTGTTAAAATACGTTCATTTGAATTGTGCACTGTAATAACTCTACACTAATAACAACTAGCTGCTCTATACAGCAGCCAGTAAACGTTTAGGTGCGGATCTGGGGGAGGGGGGGGGGGAATCCGAGAGGTTCCGGAACACACACACACCCTTCCATACTCCCCCCTCCCAGACCTAACATTCTTTAAAATGCTATAAAACAAAGTTCCTTTATTTTGGTGTTTGGACCCCCCTCCCTGTTTGATTTTGTTTTGGTGAGTTTCAAGACACACAGCTACCCCCGCCCCCGCCCCCTCCCCCCAACCCGTTGTTTGATTTCCCGGCCCCTTGACACAAGGTCTAGCACTGGGAAGGCCTTTTGTGTCTTGTTCAAGGTCCCAAACAAAAGGTTGGACCGCCCCCCCCCCCCCCCCCCCCCCCGCCCTTGAGGTAACTGATCTGTCCCTGGTCAATCATCCATGGGACCATTGGTCGTAACTTATTCACACCTAATACGGACTGTAGCAACTTAACTAGGAACGGGCCGAAAGATAACCGCCGAGTACCAGCTGTGAAAACAGAATCGCACGTCCATGATAGTACAAGGATAGTGCCTGATTAGTTTGGCGCCTGGGAAGGCGCCAAACTAATCTGGCACTACCATTGCGCTATCATGATCGTCTCATCTCCCACTGTGTATGATGTGGGTGACATGTTCGAAATTGTGATGGTTTCCTCAGATGGAAGATGGTTCGACCACAATGTATACTGACGAGCAAAAGAAATGCGACAATTTTTTAATCATCTGAAACATTAAAGTGTTTCCGATGATTCCAACATTGTCGCATTTCTTTTGCTCGTCAGTAAACAGGGCAAAGGTTAATCGTGCATTATATAGCTAGCTTACCCTTGTAATGTGGTGCACTTTCTTCAATATGAGGAAGAGGACCTTTTCCAAGTATTAACACACTTGATAGTGTCGAGGGTGTAAACTCAAATAACACACGACAAGTGTTGAGTGGGTAGAACTGTGCACGTTGATCTGCAGTACTCTGCAGTATTTGTAGGGAACAAAATGGTGAAACGAAACTAAATTGACATCCTAAATTTTCAATGCCCTTTGATGATTGCACGCGGTTTGTTTCTTGTACGACCTGAACTTATCTCTGTTTGTTAACAACAGAGCGAGCAACAAAGAAACAGTTAACTCATTGGAGACGTGCCGCCTCAGGATACGCGGCTTATGCCGCGTATCCGGAGGCGGCACGTCTCCAATGAGTTAAAAAAAAGAAAGGAACAAGGAAACTTATCAAAGACAGACTACTCACGTGTCCATATTTGATTCATTATCATTACTATTTCACCTTGGAATCGTAGATGCTGAATATGAAATACTCTGTCCCCCTCCCCCTCTCCCCCTCCCCCCCCTCTCCCTCCCTCCTCCCCCCCCCCCCTCCCGCTCATTTTCATTGTCTCTCGCTCTTTCTCGTGCCATACCTCAAGAAAACTGTTATGAATACCGTACATATGATAACATTATTCGGACTTACATTCATTCTGATGTCGGAAAAAAAATATTGTTTTTGATTGTTTGAGTTATTTTAGGGTTTGTTATTCAGATTGAATGGCATCATTGCTTATGAGACTTTATACAGTTTTAAGAAATTGTTTTCATTATAAGTTTCTTTCTTTTTTAAAAAGTTATCTTTGGTTGTTATAACTAATTTCCAACGCAGAAATGACTGAAGTGTTTTGTTTACATTCGAATTAAGAATTATTACTGGAACACTTTTGTGTGTCACTGCTCATAACATCAAATCAGAAACTGTTAAATGTTTCCTCATATTTACAAAAACTGTTACTAGAACGTTAAATCATCTTCAAATGGCTGCACCGTTCGTAATCGTACAGTAAATATTCACCCTAATGTTATGTCCCATTCTAAAGACGTCAGTAGCTCTAAGTGTATACGCTAACAATTGTAAATATCGCGTGTATGTACTGTTTTCTCAGCTTGTCTCTGTATATTTCTGTTGCAGATTATAGTCTAGAGCTGGTCCAAACACACAGACCAGTACGTAATACATGTATAGATTATTATACGCTGCAAAGCAAAAGAAATGCGACACCATTCGAGTCATCGAAAACACTTCTGTGTTTCCGATGACTCGAATGGTGCCGCATTTCTTTTGCTCGTCGGTCAGTGTATTAAGTTCTTTCGATGACTAGAATGATACCATATTTCCTCAGCTCGTCTGTATAAATTTTCTCACATTTCTAGAACCAACCATCTATCCCTGTAACAAAACGTCCATAGGCCCAACACTGCGCCGGTCGTGGGCCCGAAGACCTGGGTTGCAGTTTAGATTCGTTTGAATAATTTCCAGGCGCCAGGGTACTTAGCCACTGAGCTGTCAAAACTGATTACATATCCTTCTGTCTTTAGACAGAATGTGTGTCCAAGTAAGCACAAATCTCCCAGGCTGACGCCTGACATAGCTGGCCTGCGCACTCTTCCTCACATACACAGGCCGACAGTTAAATCCAGGTGATTCTTCATGACAACAGTAATAGAAACGTTGGTTTATTATGCACCAAATTAAAAGCACTTCATTTTGTACGATTCATCTGCGGTTCATAAAAATTGTTTGTGAATTATCTGAACGTTGTTTTGTGTCTCGCGGCGGTTATAAAATGTTGTGCAATATTATGTTCTTGTGTAGTTTGCATACATTTGATATTCCTGTTTGTTTCTTTACTGATTCATTGTGTTTGCCGGTGAGGTCTGTGAGCTTTCTTTCTTTTCTTTTAATTGCATTGAAAGTAAGTTAATACTTTTCGTAATCTAGACACGCTTATTTCGTTTCTGTTATTACAGTTATGCAAGCAGATGTTTCTGACCAGTGATTTCGAAACTTACGGCTCTAGGCCGTAGGGTTAAAATCACAGACAAACGAACGAGTCAGTGTGGTAACTTATGGACCCATTCAGCCCTGACGCACTACAGTAGGAGATGGGTCGACCATGATAATTCAAGGGTAGTGCCTCTCGGCGCCAAGCTAATCTGGCACTACCCTTGAATTACCATGGTCGATCCATCTCCTGTAACAGGTGCATACTCGTTAGATCACGCCGCTCCAAAATTTGGGAAATTCGTGCGTCGGGCTGGATGAGCTAACACTGAAATTGGACCGCAAACTGGCTATCGCTGAGTGTAACAAGGGATACAATCTGTGTTTGCGTATAACCCAACGCAGCTTATCTGCTGAGTTTACTCCCTGTACATACGGCCGCTGTTACTGTTTACAGTACCGGTGGCTGCATGAGCGAGGGGGTTAATCCCATCAATAATCTTGTTTATTATTAAGCCCATGTCTGCCGCCAACACCATCCGGCTGCAAGAGGCGAGTCTCCTCATGATAGTTTCCATATCAACCTGTGTTCCTCCAGCTGATGGCTGCACTGACAGTGAAGTTGAGATGCTTTCAGAGACATGATTTCCAGCCCCTGGCAGTGAATGGGTTAAAACAGCCTTCATGCAGAGTGAAATGTGCCTCTGCTGATCATAAGAGATAGAACCATATAATGTATTGTATGTGCATTCATTTTTCTATCAAATGCATACTGTACATAGTATCTATCTTTATTAGAATCTTAGTATAATTTCTTGTATAGCGACACTACATATAACACTGTGATATGCCATCATTTGAGATTAACAGCCCAGTATCAGTAGGTTTTCTTCATCATAGTTTTTTTTAACCCTTTTCATCCTCAGGCTGATTTTGTAAAACGTGCTGATTGTCATATGACGGCTACATCACAGATCTAGGAGATAGATCAACTGTTTTAGTTCAAGGGTGGTGCCAGAATAGCTTGGCGCCTCAGGCGCCAAGCTATTCTGACGCCACCCTTGAACTATCAGTCAAATTTATTTCAAGAAATGGGTGTGCCGGGATGAAAAAGGTTAATCGTCACTCTGTAATGAAAGTTTAAAAGCACACGTAACATCTTCAGTGTTGATTAAGACATACATCTTCATATTTTGCACCTGTTGAATGTCGTTATGAATAATACGTGAACTGTTGAATGCTGTAGTAATGTAGTGTCAGTAGGCATGGGTTTCATAAATGTTCAAGAAAATCCCAACAAAGAAGGGTAAGCACGCTTAGAAAGGTTAACTGCAACACAATTTATTAGTACAGTTGTCCTTTCTAGCGTGATTCTTTGTTTGTTGGGATTTGTTTCGCACTTACGCGCTTGGCAGTCACCTTTGTTGTTTGGATTTCGCATAAGGCCTGATTTTATTCAAAGTTGGTAAATTGTGATTGCTGTGTTCTGGTACCATATTCAAACGGCTGAGTGGTTGTATGTGTGTGCAAGTCTGTGATTTTGGACCTTACGGATACAAGCCGTAGCGTTCAAGATCACAAACCAGCACACATCAAGTTTGAATACATTAACTCATTCGAGACGAGCCGCCTCCGGATACGCGGCGAATGCGTTAATCGTCCCCTTATTCTGCACAACCCTAGCAACTATAACTTGTGTTTATGTTCTCACATTTTGAGATACTAGTTCGTTTTATTGTTATATTCAGTTTTGAATATATTAAGTGAGCTGGCTGGATTTTTACTTTGGATATTATCATGATCTCTCTCTCTCTCTCTCTCTCTCTCTCTCTCTCTCTCTCTCTCTCTCTCTCTCTCTCTCTCTCTCTCTCTCTCTCTCTCTTCCCCCCTACCCCCCCCCCTGTGTTCGTGTATATGCGTGTGTGTGTGTGTGTGTGTGTATGCGTGCGTGCGTGCATGCGTGTGTGTGTGTGCATGCGTGCGTCTGTGCATGCGTGTGTGCGCGTGTGTGTGTTGTGTGTATGTGTGTGTGTGTGTGTGTGTGTGTGTGTGTGTGTGTGTGTGTGTGTGTGTGTGGAGGGGGAAGGGGACATGGGGGTGGAGGGGGGGAGGGGATTGAGACCTACCCCAGTAGTTATACGACTTCGGGCACACGACGGCCGCAGTCGGCCCGCGCACGGTCGTGTGCCCGAGGACGTTTGCTTGCTGGGGAGGGTTAAAAGAGCTCGTGACACTGAATGAGTAGAATGAATAATAATAATAATAATAATAATAATAATAATAATATTATTATTATTATTATTATTATTATTATTATTATTATTTAAAGGTGATATAGCGCCAAATCCCTATTGCTAGGCTCCAAGCGCTGTACAGAGCGCGCTGTACTGCACTGTAGACTTGCCTCTAGCCCGTGTATCGCTTGTCTGAGTACTGTCCGCTCAAAGTACAATTATACACTCAGCAGACAATACACGAACAGTACTGCGAGCAAACAGAAAGAGTACACCATTTGTCCCAGGGATATGCGGATTAAAAGTGGTGTCAGCAAGAGGCATAGATCCTCATCCTCATCATCATCATCATCAGTCCCTTGCCCGAACTGGGCGTTGGGGGGACTGAAAGGCAGCAGCAACAGACAGTGCTCTCCACTGAGTTCTATTTTGGGCGGTGGCAAGCAAGTCTGGCATCTCGAGTTCGGTCCATTCTTTTATGTTTGCGACCCAACTCTTTCTCTGACGACCTCGCCGACGACTTCCTTCGAGAGTGCCTTGGAGGATAGTCTTGGACAAGGTGTTGTGTCGGGTCACGTGGCCAAACCAAGCAAGCTTGCGCCGTTTCACGGTTGCCAGAAGGGGTTCATGTGGGCCCACCAGGGAAGTGACGATGCTCCGTACATATTCGTTGGTCTTGTGCTCGCGGTACGAGATGCGGAGCAACTTCCTCAGGCACTTGTTCTCAAAGGCCTGGATTTTCTTTTCTGAGTCTGCAAGCAGTGTCCAAGTCTCACAGCCGTAGAGTAGAATAGACACTACGAGGGACTTGTAAAGCCTGTACTTGATGGTGAAGCTGATGGAGTTACTTCGCCATATCCTGTCCAGCCTGGCCATTGCGGATGTTGCTGTACCTATCCTGATACGGATCTCTGCTATGCAACTACCGTCTTTGGACAGGGTGGCTCCCAAGTACTTGAAGCTATTGACCTCTTCTAGCTTCTGGCCATTCATGTGAATATTGCTGCTGCTGTCGCTTGTGGTGTTGATCATCACTTTGCTTTTATCCGTACTGATCTCCATGCCATAAGACCCTGCGCTACTTGAAAGTTTGTCTGTCAGGTTTTGGAGCTCACTATTGCTGCCTGCCATGAGGTCAATGTCGTCTGCGAATCGAAGATTGCACAGGGATCTGCCACCAATAGAGATTGAAGTATGGTGGTCGTGGAGGGTTTCCTGCATGATCTTCTCCAGGAATATGTTGAAAAGGACAGGAGAGAGCAGGCATCCTTGACGGACACCGATCGTCGTCCTGAAGAACTCGCCTGACTGATTGTTAAGTAGAACCGCGCTGCAGGCGTTCTTGTAAAGCGCTTCTATCATTTGGATCAGTCCCTCCTCTATGTTGAACGATCTCATGACTTGCCAGAGTCCGTCGTGCCAGACGCGATCAAATGCTTTCCTGAAATCAATGAAGTTGTGGTAGAGTTCGCGCTGATGCTGCAGATGTTTCTCGATCAGGACGCGGCAGTTGAAAATCTGCTCTACAGTGCTTCTTCCAACTCTGAAGCCAGCCTGTTCTTCTGCCAGCAGTTCCTCGGCGAAAGTTTTGAGGCGGTTGAGAATGATTCTAAGCATTACTTTGCTAGGGTGACTTATCAGACTGATAGTTCTGTAGTTCTGGCACTGTTTCAGGTTTCCTTTCTTGGGGAGCGGGATCACTAGAGACTGTGTCCATTCTACTGGCCATTTCTTTTGCTCCCAGATCTTTTGACAGAGTGTAGTGAGGACCTTCGTTGTTACTTCTCCTCCATGTTTCAACAGTTCAGCAGGTACGTTGTCTATACCTGGAGACTTTCCTCCCTTCAGGCCGCGTACGGCTGCTTCCACCTCTTCAGCTAACACTGGCAGGTCTTCAGCCTTCCTGGCCCCAGCCTGGTTGTTTTGGAGGATGCTGGTGTCTGGCTCAGCCTTGTAGTTATACAAGTCTCGGCAGTACTCAGTCCATCTGTTTAGTACAGCAGTGTTTTCCGTAAGGAGTTGGCCGCTGCTGTCTTCGATGACTGTGGCTGTTCGCTGTTGAGTCTTGGTGAGGGTCCTTAGCGTTTCATAAGCCTTCTTGCTGTTGCCGTTTGCCATGCCCTCTTCCACGCTACAACACTGGTCTTCAATCCAATCTTCTTTGGCTTCTTTCATCCTCTTCCTGATCTTCTTGTTGACAAGTCTGTACTTGTTTGCTGATGTGAGGTCTCGGCCTCTCTTTTTCTTCCAGGCTCTCCTCTCATCACAGAGATCGAGGATGTCATCGGTGACCCAGGGCTGTTTGCGCTTCCTCTGCTTCCCCAGCACTTCTTCTGCTGTAGAAAGTAACACCTCTTTTATATTTCCAGCAAGGGTGTCTACGTCGCAGTCCAAAGTAGCCAAGGCTGCAAATCTGCCTCCCACCTGGGCTTGGAAGAGCTCTTCTACTTCCGGGTCTTTTAGCTTCTGGAGGTCGAATCTGATGCGAGGGCTCTTGCTATCTCGTTTCAATGCCAGCTTCAACTTGAGGCTAGTAAGGACGAGGTTGTGGTCGCTGCCAATATCAGCGCCAGGAAAGGACCTCGTTTGTGCTTTGTTAACGCTGGATTTGAATCGTCGAGGCAGCAAGATGAAGTCAATCTGGTTATGGACCAGGCCTCCTGGCGATTGCCATGTCACTGTTCTTGACTTCTTGTGTGGATGGAGGGTATTAGCAACGGTGAGACGGTGACTCTGTGCGAACTCTAAAAGTCGCAGGCCTCTGTCGTTTGTTTCTCCAAGGCCAAACTTGCCAGCTGTTCCTGCCCATTGTTGGTAGGCGTCAGGGCCGATCTTTGCATTCCAGTCACCGAGGACAGTCAGAATGTCTTTCTTAGGTGTTTTCTTGATGATGTTGTCCAGTTGTTCGTAAAATTCTTCTAATTCTTCATCATCATGATCTGCTGTTGGAGCGTATACTTGAATGATAGTGATGTTGTGCGGTCGGGCGGAGATGCGGATGGAGATTAGTCTGCTTGACACGGGGGTGCAGCTGATGACAGTTCCAGCCACCTCTTTCCTTACGATAAAAGCTACGCCATGTTCGTGCTTGGTTTCTTTTCCGCTGAACCAGATTTTATGGCCTTCATCTGTTGTTGTTTCTCCGAAGCCTGTCCATCGAACTTCTGCAAGTCCTACAATGTCCTAGCGATAGCGCTTCAACTCGTGGGTGAGTTCCTTCACTTTGCCGCACTGGTAGAGTGTGCGAACGTTCCAAGTTCCGATAGTTATTCCTTGCGTGGGCAGCTTGATGGTGGGTTTGGTTCCAGTAACACACTTGTCGCCCCCACCCTGGAGACCTCCAATGGGGTGCGCGGTCGTTGGTGATCCGGGCCCCGACCGATCCGGCATGTTATTCTTATTCTGTTGCTTGTCCATCAGTCCTTTCAATGGGCTTAGGCGAACTTGGCGGCGCCCGTCTCCTCTCCAAGTATTTCAACTGACTGAGAGACGCGTCAGCCCCTCACAACGTTTCGCCCGCCAGCAGAAGCGGTTACCGGGGTGTGGCTAGGTAAAGGACCTGGAGCCAGCTGTGAGAGTTGAGTGCCATGTGAAGACCAGTGCTCCCGCCTGCCCCAAGAGGCGCTGCTGGCTGAAAAGTCAAAGGTACTACTTCTCCATGAACACTCTATAGATCCTCATGAACCTCCGCAAATGCGGGGCTCATGATTATCTATGCCTCTTGCAGTTAGGTGGTGTTCAAATTTTCTAGGGTTAACCCTTATCATTCGGAATAGACCAGTGTGTGAAATAAATTTGATTAAAATAATTCAAGGGTAGTGCCAGAATAGCTTGCCGCCTCTAGGCGCCAAGCTATTCTGGCACCACCCTTGAACTAAAACCATTGGTCTATATCCTTATCTGTAAGTACTATAATGTTGCTTGCATATGGCAGTGGACAAATTAGAAGCTTTTTGCCTCAGTATGATATGGGTTAAATCAAATCTGACATTTCATTTCTGATAATTTTTCCAAAATTGATTACGAGTGAATCAAGTCGCCACAAGCAGGCATAATTTATGCGCGAAGGCTCTGACACGTTTACATTATTTAGCGGAAGTTGTGCTGATTTTTCATACTCAACGCTTGAGTCGGGTAATGTAACTCTACGCACATCCATGCATGTCAGTAGCGCTTTTTGTCAAAGATATTAAGAAAAAGAAAGAGCACACCATTATTATTATTATTATTATTATTATTATTATTATTATTATTATTATTATTATTATTATTATTATTATTATTATTATTATTATTAAAAATAACATGTTATCAACATAATTATTTTTTTTTATGTCGCACACTTTATCGCAGTTTCGAAAATCATGATTATCTTGCTGGCCTTTTTTAGACCTTCCCAGTGCACAAAAGGCTATCGGGCCGAAGGAGGACGCAATGGGCCCACGAGGCCGACTTGGTCCCGATGGCAAATTTTAAATGCAGGGCTTTAGGTCGTAAATCACAACATCATAGATCGACAAACACATAACAAACATTACACATTTTAACAAATTTGAATAAATAAATAATCCCTTACGGAGTGCTCTGATTGCAATGCCCTTTATACTTGCAGAATAAGTATTCTCATGTGTTACGCTTGTGCGCCTACAAACACCGGCGCTATTTAGTGTCTCACACACTCATATGCACGCACACGCACACGCACACACAAACACATGGCGCTCGGCGCCAAATGTACGTTTTGTAGGCCGGCGTACCACCACCTTACGTCATTTCAGTCTCACTGTTTCAAAACGCACTAGGCCCTCTCTGTCCTGACATCAGGTGCACTGGGCAACCACTCTACTGAACACGCTCCGCCGCGTCCCGTTTAAAAAATGTTCCTATTTTATAACTAGGAACAATATCAAGAACAGAAACAGTATTAAACATAAGTTATTGATACGCTCTTGTGCTTGGGCCTACGCCTTGTCCAACTTCCGTTTTGTCATGCCGCACGGAGATATTCAACGTTATGAATAGGGTCCTTTTAACTCATTCAGCCCCGACACACTACAGCAAGACATGGATCGAGCATGATAGTTCAAGGGTGGTGCCAGAATAGCTTGGCGCCCATAGGCGCCAAGCTATTCTGGCACCACCCTTGAACTATCATGCTCGATCTGTCTATGGAATTGTAATACAATCCTTCAGAGGGCAACTTCAATATTTGAGGATTTTGGTCCTTGCTATAGAATGTGTTAAGTGTTTATTGAAAGTGCTCGATATAGCCCGTAGAGCTTGCTAGCACCTGAGATACAGTGGTCCCAAGCATGAGTGTCCTTACTTCTTGCAGTTGGTGCTCATTGCATGTAGACGGGATTTTTCAGTGACTAGTGGTGCCAAAAAATGCTGGAGAGTTAGGGGAATACCCCTTGAAAACCAGGGGGCGTCTACGTCAGATAGGCCTATTAACATACTGATACACATCAGCAAGAGATAAAACGTTAACTCATTCAAGGTGCCCCCGTAACAACATAGCTGCGAAGGTGTCGCACAGCGTTGCCGGTTCTATTCAGCCCAACACTGTGCATATAAGAGGCACTAGTTCGGTCAATCATTGAACCTCCTCAGCAAGTCCTGCAGCGCAGTAAAATGTTTGAATACGACCCTGACGAAGGAGGTAAATAATTATCCGATGTAACTGCACGGTAGAGTGCGTGCTTGCGTCGTATCCCAGGCATAGGTGCGCGGTGAGCCATATACAACCCACACAGTGTTTGAAGTGTTTGTGTCTGGTCGATCGTAATTTTTATGTGTTCACCCCTTGTATGCTAGCAGACGCAGGCTGTGGTCTTGAAATCGTAAACGTACCCAAGAGTCAAAAAGGAGCATTAATCGTTACAAATTGGTTCGTCGGCAACAGGCAGAGATCAGGGGCGGATCTGTGGGGGAGGGTTGGGGGTCAGTGGTTTTCCCCCCCCCCTCCCCCACCCCTGTTCCCTCCTCCCGACTTCCAAGACCAAAAATTCTTTAAGATGCTATAACGAAGTCTCTTTTGGGGGAGTTTGGAAGCCCCTCCCTCCTTTCGGCCGGTGTTTTTAGCGAGTGATGAATCACACGCACCTAATCTCCTCCCCCATCAACACCCCCCCCCCCGCCCCCTCTCCAAACCCAGTCCCCCCCCCCCCCCTTGATTGATATTTCGGCGATCGTGGGAGACTTGACACGCGCGTCTACCCCCCTCACCCCCACCCCTTCCTCCGCGTTGTTTGATTTTTTCGGCCGCTGGAAGCGAGGTCTGACGTCCGGCGGCCGTTTGTGTCAGGCTGAAAGTCCCAAACAAAAATGTTGGACCGCCCCCCGAACCCCCCCCCCCCTACCCCTCCCCCACCCGCCCCGGCCACCTCGAGGTAACTGATCCAGCCCCTGGAGATCCTTATGAGCCCCCGCAACTGCAGGGGCTCATGAGGATCTATACCTCTTGCAGTTGGTTGGTGTTCGAATTTTTTTCGGCAGTGAACGTTTTAACCCTTTTAGCCCCACGTGTGTTTTTCCCAAATTTCGTAAGTGTTAAAAAACGACTATGTATCAGTTGCAGGAGGTTGATTGACCATGATGATGATGATGAAACTTTATTCATCAACGGTAAAAAGTTTTGACAGAAGCAAATCGTCATTTTACAAACTTGCCGTTGCTAACATCTACAACATAAAATAGATTAAAAGATAATAATACTACTACTAATAATAATAATAATAATAATAATAATAATAATAATAATAATAATAATAATAATAATAATAATAATAATAATAATAATAAAGAATTATATTTACACATTATTTCACGCAACAATAAAATTTAACAAAAATTAAAAAAAAATTACACAAAATAATAAGAACACTCAACATTCATCTTATACCATACACACACACACACACACACACACACACACACACACACACACACACACAAACACACACACACACACACAGACACACACACACACACAAACACACACACACATACACACACACACACACACACACACACACATACACACACACATACAAACAATATAGATAAATGCATATATTACATGAAAGCATTAACCATCAGGGTTTGTTTGAATGCCCAGTGTTGTTAAGTTTCCTTTTAAAGATTCCAAGCGAGCCTTCAAATGTGCAGGAATAGTGTTCCATACAAACGGTCCAGAAAAGGATAAACTAGTTTTAAAGAGATCAATTCTAGGCAGAGGTAGGGGTAAAGTATTGTTCATTGAGGTCCGTTCGCGTTCTTGCTGTGGCACAAATTTGGTGGTTAGATACTGCGGTGTCATGTTATTTAATATCTTGTGCATGAGGATGCATTTGTTGAAATTAAGTTGTTGACGCAGGCCGAGAATGTTTAGATGTCTAAATTTGTCTATGGTAGGAATGGGCCGCGTATCTATAATTTTGACAGCTCTTTTATATATAGAGTTTAACCTGTTCATGTGAACATCACTACAACCGTCCCACACTGTGGAGACATAATCAACGTGAGACTTGATATGGGCATGAAAAAACAGTTTACAAGTATGTGTATCCGTTACTTGTCTAAGCTGGGACAACAGAAAAGTGTTTTTAGCAATGGTTTTACAGACTGTATTTATATGTGTCTCCCAACATAATTGTTCGTCAACGTGTATTCCCAAGAATTTACGCTCTGTGACTTGTTCTATCGGTTTAGCGTTCAGTTGTATATGTAACGGCTGTGGTCGGCGTTGGTGCTTTTGTCGTGTAGTGATTAAAATACTCTTTCTTTTTCCTGGATGAAGAACCATATGATTGTCTCTACACCAGTCGGAAACCTCGCTGAGACTACTTTGTAAGCTAATGTTAATGTCAGCTGTTTTTTTTTTACCCGAAACATGGAGGCTCGTATCGTCCGCAAACAGGTTGCAATTAACATCAGTGTTAGTAATATGCAAAGGCAAATCATTAATGAATATTATAAATAGAAGAGGTCCCAAGATCGACCCCTGGGGGACACCGTAGTTAACTTGTCCTTGTTTAGAGTTTTCTGTCTTTTAGGTATGATCTAAAGAATGCTATGGCAGTTTCACTTATATGGTATGCTGCTAGCTTCTTTAAGACAAAGTCATGGTCGACAAGATCAAATGCTTTTTGTAGGTCTAAGAAAACAGCTCCAGACATCAGGTTTTTATTTATTGATTCCAGCCAGCTGTCTACAATGTGTGCTAGTGCTGACTGACATGAGTGTTTCGGTCTAAAGCCGGACTGATGAATATTTATGAAATTGCCCTTTTCTAGAAAATCGAGGAGGTGTTTTTGTATGTGTTTTTCAAGGGGTTTTGACAGGGCCGACAAAAGTGAGATAGAACGGTAGTTATTGACATCGTCCAGATCTTTTGATTTAGGGATTGGAATTACCTTGGCCTCTTTGAAAATAGTTGGAAGTGTGCTGTGTTTTATACAGAGGTTAAAGATATAAGTGAGTGCCTCTACCGTATATGGTAGTGACATTTTCAGAATTTTGTTGTCTATACCATCCATCCCGGTGAACGTTTTGTTCGGCATGCTAGAGATGAATTTGCCGACTTCAGCGACGGTAATATCAGGAATGATGAATGTCTGCAGTATATTTTTGGCCTCACACTATTTTTTCCAGTACACTAGGAACTTGGTACTCTGCGTTACTACTTGCAGCTGACTGAGCAAGTGTTTCAGCTGTCGATAGGAAGTGGTTATTTAATATATCAGCTGACAAATGGGATGGTATTTCAGGGGCTGATTTACCCTTTGTTATAACGTTCAGGGCTTTCCACACCGATGCTGTATCTTTTTTGTCCCTAATCATTTTCCTGGAAGACCAATATTTTTGGACAGACTCTCACAAGTACATGTATTTTTTAACACGATTCATAATTTGAACACTTCTTTATAATTTATCTCATCACATTCCAAACTGTTTTCTCATTTTTTCAGTTATGTCACCTAAATGGACCATGGCCTGTTTTGCCATTAATGTTAGACAGAGGTGGCCAGGGTAATGGTCTATCCTACGTTTTTCTCTGATGGCGCAATGCTATATTTCCGGACTCCTCCAAGGCATACATCCTCAGTACCGACCGTTTGGCACTTATAGGAGACAACTCGTCAGGTTAACACTACATCCCTTACATCACATATCTCTTCACCTCTCCTCCCCTACTCCTAACAACCCATAAAATCCCCTCCCCTCACAACCAATAAAACATACCAAAAATAACACAAATACACTAAACACATTCTCACATCCCCCCCATTTAACATTACCCCCATCCCCTACCTTCTTTCCCCATACCAAATCACAAAACACCACCCAAATACCCACCCACATCACCCCCCCCACTTTACAATCCTAATCCCAATATAACCACTATTTTTAAAACCAACCCCATAACCACCCCCCCCCACCACAACAACCCCCAACCCACAACCCCACAACACCCCACCCACAACCCCACACCCACACCCCACCCACCACACCCAACATACCAACCCCACCACACACCCAACACCACACAACCCCCCACACCACCAACACCCCCACCCCACACCAACACCCCACCCCACAACCCACCCCACAACCCACCCACCCACCCCACCAACCACCCCCCACAACCACCACCCACCCCCACCCACAACACCCCACCCAAACACCCCACCACCCCACCACCAACCCACAACCAACCCACCCCCACACCACCCAACCCACCAACACCACCCCCCCACCCACCCACCCCACCCACAACCACACAAAACCCACCCCACAACACCCACCAACACACCACCCAACAACCCCCCCACACCCCCCCCACAACCAACCCACCCCCCCACCACAACCCCACCACACCCCCACCCACCACCCCCAACCCACACCCCCCACCCCACCCACACCCACCCCCACCCACACCCCCCACACCACAACCACCCCACCCACAACCACCCCACCCACCCCCAACACCCACCCCACCCACAACACACCCACCACCCCCCACCCCCAAACACCCCACCACCCCAACCACACCCACCCCCCCAACCCCCCCACCCACCCAACCCCCACACACCCACCCCACACCACCACCCCCCACCCACCAACACCACCCACCCCCACACAACCCAACCACCCCCACCACCCCACACCAACCCCCACACCCCCCCCACCCCACACCCACCCCACAACCCCCACACCCCCACCCCACCACCACAACCCCCCACACCCACCCCCACCCACCCCCCACCACACCCCACCACCCCACCCCCCCCACAACCCCACCCCACCCACCAACCCCACCCCCCACCACCCCCCCCAACCCACCCCCCCCCACCCCCACACCCCCACACCACCCACACCACCACACCACCCACCCCCACACAACACCCACCCCCACAACCCACCCCCCACCACCCCCCACCACCCCACCCACCCCCCACACCCCACACCCACCCCACCCCCCCAACCCCCCCAACCCCCCACCACCCACAACCCCCCACACCCCACCCCACCCCACCCCCCCACACCACACCACCCCCAACACCCACCCACACCACCCACACCCACCCCCCCACACCCACAACCCCCACCCAACCACCCCCACCACCCCCAACACCACCCCACACCCCACACCCAACCCCCACCCCACCCCCCCACCCCCCCCCACCCCCCCCCCACCCCCACCCCACCACCCCCCCCCACACCCCACCCCACCCCCCCCCACCCCACCCACACCACAACCCCCCCCACACACCCCACCCACCCCCCACCCACAACACCCCCCCACCCCACCACCCCACCACCCACCCCCCACCCCCCACCCCCCACCACCACCACCACCCCCCACCACACCCCCCCCCCACACCCACCCACCCCCCACCCCCCCCCCCCACCCCCCCACACCACCCCCCACCCCCCACCCCCACCACCCACCCCACCACCCCCACCCCCACCCCCCCCCCACACCCCCCACCCCCCCCCACACCACCCCACCCCCCCACCCACCCCACCCCCAACCCCCCACCCACACCCCCCCCCACCCCCCACCCCCCCCACCCACCACCACCCCCCACCCCCCCCCAACCCACCCAACCCCACCCCCACCCCCACACCCCCACCCCCCACCCCACCCCAACCACCCCACCACCCCACCACCCCCCCCCCCACCCCCCACCCCCCCCACCCCCACCCCCACCCCCCCACCCCCCCCCCACCCCACCCCACCCCCCCCCACCCCCCCACCCCACCCCCACACCCCCCCACCCCCCCCACCCCCCCACCCCCCACCCACCCCCCACCCACACCCACCCCCACCCACCCCCCCCCCCCCCCCACCCCCCCCACCCACACACCACCCCACCCCCACCCCCCACCCCCCCACCCCCACCCCACCCCCCCCACCCCCCCACCCCCACCCCACCCACCCCCCCACCCCCCCCCACCCCCACCCCCCCCACCCCCCCACCCCCCACCCCCACACCCCCACCCCCCCCCCACCCCACCCCCACCCCCCCCCCCCCCCCACCACCCCACCCCCACACCCCCCCCAACCACCCACCCCAACCCACCCCCCACCACCCACCACCCCACACCCCCCCCACCCCCCCACCCCCCCACCCCACACCCCCCCACCCACCCCCACCCCCCCCACCCCCCCCACCCACCCCCCCCCACCCCACACCCCCCCCACCCACCCACCCCCCACACCCACCCCCCACCACCCCCCCCCCACCCACCCCCCCCCCCCCACACCCCACCCCCCCACCCCACCCCCCCCCCACCCCACCCCCACAACCCCCACCCACCCCCCCCACCCCCCCACCACACCCCACCACCCACACACCCACCCCACCCCCCCACACCCACCACCCCCACCCACCCACCCCAACCCCCCCCACACCCCCCCCCCACACCCCCCCCCCCACAACACCCCCCCACCCCCACACCCCACCCACCCCCCCAACCCCCACACCCCACACCCCCCACCCCACACCCCCACCCCCACCCACCACACCCACACCCCCACCACACCCCCACCCCACCCCCCACACCACCCACCCCACCCACCAACCCACCCCCCCCCACCACCCCCCACCAACCACCACACACCCACACCCCACACCAACCCCCCCACCCCACCCCACCCACCACCCCCACCCAACCACCCACAACACCCACACCCACCCACCACCCACCACACCCACCCCCACACCCCCCACCACCAACCACCCCACCCCCCACCCCCCCCACCACCCCCCACCAACCCCCCCCACCACACCCACCCCCAACCCCACACCCCACCACACCAACCCACCACCCCAAACAACACCACACACACTCCATCCCCCACCACACCTCAACAACCAATTCTCTTATTAATACTCTCTCTATAATATACTACAAATATCTTCAATAACCAAGTTATAAAAACCCCCCCCCCACATCACTACCCCCCCCCATCTAATTCTAAAATATAAACTCATCTAAAACCAATAAACCCCCTATAGATATATATAGTAGTCATATAAATACTCTTAAAACCTCATATTTTATTTTATAATAATTCTAATTCCCCCCCTTAAGACCCCCAACAAAAAACAAACCCAAAAAAACCAAAAAAACAAACACAACTCTCTCCTCTCCCTCTCACTCTCTCAATATCATTATTTGGAGATGAATAAATGTGAGAATAGAGAGAGATATAGATAATGTATAGATTATATAGAGCCTCTCACGCGCACGCTCATATTATATGAATCCTAACTACCCCCACTACCCACCCCACCCCCACTTACCACCCAGCCCTCCCCCCACCCCCCCACAAAAATTACTACCTCCTGTGTACGGGGCGAGTATATGCGCTGTTTTCTGCGTATTAAATTATTGTTAAAATTCAGCTTTTCTGTTGAAGTCGGTTATTGGGGAAAATATTATAAGAGACATTTATGGTTTTGTATAAAAGGTTAGTGATAGAGAAGGTGTTGATTATTGAATGATCCCTCTCATCTCTGGTAGTTTAAATGATGTGGCTGTGCGGTCTATGCAGGCTTGGGTGTGTATTGTGGCTATGTGTGGGGTGTATGAGTGCTCGTGTGTGCGCGTTTTTATAGATGTGAGTGGCAGGTTTGTGGTGTGCGTGAATGGAGGGTGGGTGCGCCCCCCCTCACAGTGTTACTTTGTAAACAAAACTCCCCGATCAACAAACGTGTATTTTATTTTAATATCCCAGGTGCGCAAAGACCATCGGGCGCCGACGCCCCCGGCCGCCGTTTTGGCCCGCGCCCTCGGCGCCCGCGCCGCCTACGGCCGTTGCGTTTGTTTTTTTTTTTTGTTTTCGCTGTGTGCTGCTTTTTTGCAACGGGCCGACGTCGGCGCCGATAAGCCGAAGTCCGCTCCCCGGCCGAAAAGTAAATCGAAAAAGTAAAAAAGTCGGCCCCCCCGATTGGAGGCCTTTGTTTTATCCTTTTTTTTGCGATTGGGTTTTTTTGGTCTCATATTGGAGATTGGGTGTTATATCTCTTTATAGATGCTTGGCATCCGTCCACGGAGGTTGTGCGTGCTTGCTGCGGTTGCTTTATGCTTGTGGTCTTGATTGTGAAACATGCAGTTGCCGATGCGCGCGCCACATACACATTACAATAACTTGTGTGACACTCCCAGAAGACAGGCAAGCTATTCTGGCAACCACACTTAAACTATCAAAATCGATCTATTACTTGCTAAAAGGTGCGCCAGGCGTATACCTTTTCCAAAAAAAAAAAAAAAAAAAAAAAAGAAGTTTTGGTCTCAGGAAGCGAATTACATATTAACTATGCTGGATAGATATTATTGTGACGTCACGAAGACTCGGGGAAATACCCGCCGTAAATACTACTTCGACGAAAAAAGGGTAATATGTCTATTTATTATTATTATTATTATTATTATTATTATTATTATTATTATTATTATGTCTGGGTGCCAACTCCGTTTTGTGATCCGAGCACAGTAAACCGCAGATATGACAACACGCCGGGGGCCCCAACCTGTTTTGCCTTTATAACCGCAGTTTGTTATAAACGAAGTCTTTTAGGTATATTGACGAGCAAAGGAAATGCGACTTTTTTTTTACCCTTTTAGCCCCAAGGTCCCATTTCTCAAATTTTGGAGGTGTTGCCTAACGACTATGTGCCAGTTGCAGGAGATGGCCTGACCATGATAATTCAAGGGTATTGCCAGATTAGCTTGGCGCCTTCAGGCGCCAAGCTAATCTGGCACTACCCTTGAATTAGCATGGTCAAGCCATCTCCTGCTGTAGGGATCCGGGTATAAAATGGATTAATCCTCGCCGAAAAACAGTAGAGTGTTTCCGGTGGTTAAAAAATGTCGCATTTCTTTTTTCTCAGTATATAAAATGCGCAGTCAGGACCTCCGTGAATGTGTTGTTGTGTCCAGCTCCTGTCATCTCTGACAGAGTTTCAAGCAAAGTCGACTGCAATTAATTTTGTTCTCCGGTGAAACACCTAGCTAATTAGACGTCTACATTCGAGCTAACACGGTCGTGTTGTCTGCGTTAGCTTGTATTTTATACAATTCGACGAAGACTGTGATAACTAGACTGTGGTAGCTCGAGTTTAGTGTCTTGATGTCGAATAGTTCGTCAATCAGCCGCGAATGTTTACTACTCGCAATAAATTAAAGGCCCACTACCGCCGTATCTGTTCAAAGATAAACTTCTGTAACGAGGGTTACGAAACGCTACACACAGGTCTAGTTATGGTTCATTTAGACACAGGACAATCCAGTTAAGCACACGTCGTCTTGATATCAAGTAACCTGTTCTATAAATACACCGCTCTCAGTACGAGAAACAGCTAAAAATAGATTGACACGTATACGGCCGCGAAGAATAAATAAGTATGATCATGCGTGTGCTTTTGCTGCGTGTCCAAGCAGCTGTTAAAGTTCATTGGGTGTGTCGACAAGGCATAACAAACACATATGGTGCTGAAATGTGTCTTCAGATTTTATGCGTAATGGTATAGGGACCGTGATTTCAAATAATAATGATATTACTACTACTACTACTACTACTACTACTACTACTACTACTACTCCTACTACTACTACTACTAAAGCAGACAAGAAATCTTACATGCATACGATGACACACAAAAACAATACTGCCACACACACGCAATGCTGTTAACACGCATACCATATGCAGAGTACAGGGGGGAAAACTCATCATACAGCTGTGACAGTTACCCTCCTGTTTATGCAGCCGCTGGTACTGTCACAGTACAACCGGTCACATGCACAGGGGGTTAAGCTATGTCAGATTCAGTGTTTAGGCTAAAATCACTGCAATACAGATGACTTTTGTTTGAAGTTTCGTTTAACTTATTTAGCCCGACGCGGCACGTTTCCAAAATTTTGGAGAAGGCGTCATCTAATGATTATGCGCATGTTGCAGGAGATGGATCGACCATAATCCAAGGATAGTGACAGAATAGCTTGGCGCCGACAGGCGCCAAGCTAATCTGGCACTACCCTTGAATTATCATGGTCGAACCATCTTCTGCTGTAGTGCGTCAGGGCTGAATGGATAAAGATTGAAATTGAGGGAGACTGATGTATGTGAAAGGGGAGAGCATTCCATAAATAAGCGCAACTCTGTTCTCGCTACACCCTTTGGCTGTCGGTAGCGCTTGTAGTCGTAATGATTCCTTCAGGAATTATCGCGACTAAAAGGGCTACCAACAGCCAAAGGGTTACGGTTTTGTCGTAGAATATGTCTGACGAGACTGGACACCATGCCTAGAGTCCAAATACACCACGAAAAAATCGTAAAATATCACAGACCATTGCTTATTGAAAATCACGACCAGTGTTCAGGATGGTCCTTAAATTAATGTGAGTAGCATAGTTGCAGCGAATGTACTCGACACGTGTATCTACAGGCAGCTTAGGTCTGAATGTACCAGGAAGTTGAAAGACCAGTCTGCATATTTAAAATTAGAGACTTCACCCTGACCGTTTCCTCGTTTGGAGGAGGATTTTAGGGGTCGGTCCTAAGTACAAGAACCCAGAGGTAAATAACATAAGTTCTCACGACGCCTTGTAGCTGAATGGTGTTATGAGAATCCGATCCTCTTACATATGGAAGGCACCAGGGGAGGACCAGTAAAGCAATGATTTAAGCACGTTCAGTGCCAGTCAACACTATGTTTCTGCAATCTTCGTTAATGCAACACCAAAAATGACCTAGCTGTCCCTGGTACATGGATTCAAAGTGGTGTCAGCAAGAGGCATAGATCCTCACGAGCCCCCGCAAACGGGGTGCTCATGAGGATCTATGCCTCTTGCAGTTGGATGATGTTAAAAATGTCTATGGTTAAATCAAATCGGGCATTTCATTTCTGAGAATTATATTTGATGATAGCTTTCAGGATGTTTATCACAGTCACAGGCATAATTTATGTGCGAATGCTCTGACGCATTTACATCATGTTGCGAAAGTTGGGCTGATTTTCCATACTCAGCTCTTGAGTCGGGTAATGTAACTCTACGTACGTCCATGCATGTCGGCAGCTCTTTTTGTCAGGGAGATTCCTGTACTAATCACCTCATCAAGAAGGGCTTCCGACAGCCAATCACATCGCTGAGCCAATAAACGAAGAGATCTACTCAGTAATGACGGCCCAACAAACCGGTATAGGACTGATAGAGGTAGAGGCTATGACACACAGCCAACAGATTTCGTCAGAAGGGGATGACATTATCATTATGGTTCAGTTTTCATGAATGTTTGTTTTCTTGACCTTACTGTCATTTCTTTTGTTAGTTTGACGACTTTTTTGCACGCGATGTTGATTTTCTTTTGAAGCTTTATCCAAGTGTTTTTGTTTTTATTGTTGTTTTTGGGTAGTCTGAGTTTTGAAATTATTAAGTTTTGTTTGTGTTTTTTTTTAACCCATTCAGCCCTGATGCACTACAGCAGAAGATGTGTCGACCATGACAATTCAAGGGTAGTGCTAGATTAGCTTGGCGCCTGTCGGCGCCAAGCTTTTCTGACACTGCCATTGAATTATCATGGTCGATCCATCTCCTGCAATTGGTGCATAGTCATTAGATGGCGCCTCCCAAATTTGGGAAATACAGCCGTCGGGCTGAATCAGTTAAGAGATAACTCGACTGCTGTCGCCAAATATAGATACAGCACAGTAAACGGCGGTATGGTTGTTGTCGTTGCCTGTTGAGAACACACAATAATGTGATCTTGTTGGTGACGAACAAAGACGCCGAAAGACAGACTAACGGGCTGGCTGAATGACTGACTTAGTGAATAACTGGCTGACTAATTTACTGACTGATTGTCTGATTCACTGACGGTCTTGCTGGCTGGCAGGGTGGCTGGCTAACTGACTTACTTATCCCATTGTTAGATAGACAGATAGACATAAATATAGACGGAAGGACATACTGACTGCCCAATGCGCAAAAGAGCATCTAGCCGACGTTTGCCGCCGTTTCCCCGCGCACCCGATGGGCTTTGCGCACTGGTTGACTGACTGACTGGATGAATGAATGATTGGCAAATGGACAGACTAATGAACTGACACTTAAGAAAAAAACTGACGATTTGTTGATCTAGAAACGGATTATGTGAATCTGGGAGCCTGCATTGTGAAGATCGTGATGAAGACGACTATCATTTTATTGTTGCTGGCGACGACGGTCATGGCCTGCGGTGAGTGTGTGTGTGTGTGTGTGTGTGTGTGTGTGTGTGTGTGTGTGTGTGTGTGTGTGTGTGTAGGGGGGGGAGGAGGGGGAGACTTATCACTACGGAAATTGTGAATAAAAACTAGAATTCACCCAGATGACGATTCTATGTTTAAACCCTTCACTGCAGAGAAAAAGTGCACGCGATCTAACTGCAAGGGGCATAGATCTGCATGAGCCCCCACAACTGTGAGACCACTTTGTATCCATGTTCTTTCAATAGTTGTGGCTTTTGGTCGTTCAGTGAACACAGATTTCAGAAACAAAATGTGCGTCAGTTGGCAGGGGAGGGGTTAAGCAGATGTAACCATTACTGTGAAAGAATGGTGACAGTCTTTCAGGAAGGCAGTACTCTTCCACTGCCCGCTCACAGTTATTTTTAATCTGGCATCATACACACACAAACTCGACCAGGTTTTTTTTTCTTTTCTTTTTAATTTTTTTGTTTAACGTGAGACATATTAAGACCCAAAACTACTCGTTTTCAGAAAGGTTTCCACCCGTTCCACCCGTTGGCTATTCCGGCTCTGTCTCATGAGACAATAAAATGTAACCTCATGGCACTTTTAAATTGATCTATTTGTTGTCTTAGTTTGCGCGCTTGTGTGTGTGTGTGTGTGTGTGTGTGTGTGTGTGTGTGTGTGTGTGTGTGTGTGTGTGTGTATGTGTGTGTGTGTGCATGTGTGTGTGTGTGTGTGTGTGTGTGTGTGTGTGTGTGTGTGTGTGTGTGCGCGCGCGCAGGCGATTGCAGTATATTTATTTATAAATGGTGAAATGAGAGCTGTATGTGGGTTCATTATTTTAGATTTAGTTTGACTAAACTGTTTATTTGTTTTGTGTGTTGGATGCTCCTTTAATTGCCACAACAAATTCCTAATGTGTATGCAGAAGGCAATACAGTTTATCTTAGATGCCTCTTGCACCACAGCTGTACAGCTTTATTATGTTGCCTGAACCTAAGCCTTTTGTTGGAACGTACGTTTCTAGGTCGCTCCCGTCGACGTCCTCCTCCTCCTCCGCCAAATTATCCTCCATACTTCACCTCCTGCCCGTCCACCGATATCGTGGTGACGGCGTCTTCGGGCTCAACCCGAGCCACAGCGACCTGGTCGATTCCCTCTGCCACGGATCCTGGGGACGCGGCCCCCACGTAAGGAGAGAAGCAACATTTAATCCGCTCAGCGCCGATAACATTGTAACACCATCCAGCTGCAACAGGTATAGCTCCTCATAAGCCCCCGCTGTTGTGTGGGCTCACGAGGACCTATGCCTCTTGTTCAAACCACTTTGGTTCTCCAGGTCATCTTAAAAGCCTCTGGCGTGTTTTGACCTGGAGAAACTTCTCCATTTTGTAATGTTTTGGCCATGTAATAAACCATAGAAACCATTTTGAATCCACGTTCTTAGAAAAGCTAGGACATGGGTGTTGAATTTTTTTTAAATGCAGAAATACAGTCTGCGTCAACTGAGACTGAACGGGTTAAATGCAAGCTTCAGATGTTTTCAGTTAAGAGTGCTCTTGAAGATCTCCTTCTCTTGCAGTCACCATATTTATCGAAATCCGTGATTCGTGCGACAGACAGTCTGTCATTCATGCAGTCCATCACTTTCTAGTCCCTAGCAGCGTCAAAGAGGTTCATTTAAAAAAAAAAATTAACTCCATAACTAACTAACTCTATAAATAAAGCGAACGCCACCCAACTGCAAGAGGCAAAGAACCTCATGAGCCCCCGCATATGCGGGGGCTCATGAGGTTCTTTGCCTCTTGCTGACTATTCATATCCGCGTTTTTTTGGATTGACTGGACTGTTTAGTGTCGAATTCACCCACGCTTTCAATGAAATACTGTTGCGTACACTGCAGTGAAAGGGTTAATATGAAAGTAAAAGTTCAAATTTAAAGTTAGCTACTAGCTATTGCTTGCGAGAATGACCACATTAGTGAGGTGAAGTTTACGCCGAATGACACCCAACAACGAGCGTGAATGAAGTCACGGCGGATAACCAGTGTGCGCCATAAGCATGGACAACACGCCGAATATCTCCAAGAGGCATAGGGGGCTTATGAGGATCTACGCCTCTCGGAGGTGATCGCAGTGTGGGGCTCATGAGAATCAACACCTCTTGGAGATTACTGGCGTGTTGTCTATGCTTATGGTAGAAGCTGTTTATTCGCCACGGATATCCTGGTTGGTAGTCGTTCGGTTAAAATCTACCCTCTCCATTGCCGTCTACAGTATATAACCAGGAACAGTACACTGCGGTATTATTAACATTATTATTATCATCATCATTGACATCCTCAGTATCAACATCATCATTATTATTTGTTTAAACCCATTTAGTATTTCCCAAATTTTGGATGCGTCATCTAATGACTATGCACCAGTTGCAGAAGATGGATCGACCATGCTAATTCAAGAACAGTGCCAGATTAGCTTGGTGCCGACAGGCCAAGTTAATCTGGCACTACCCTTAAATTATCATGGTCCACCCATCTTCTGCTGTAGTGCGTCAGGGCTGAATGGGTTAAATGTACCCTCGCCATTGCCGTCTACAGCATACACGTATAACCAGGAACAGTACACTGCGGTATTATTATCATTATTATTATTATCATCATCGACATCCTCATTACCAACATCATCATTATTATTTTTTAAAAGGTGTTATAATCATCACCGTTTACAGTAATTTTTGACTTAGTATGCATGTATACATCAGTATTACTTTCTTCATATTGTCAAATAATACACTGTTGGTTTTTTGTTCTAAACACAAAGGGTGAGACAAGAGAGGGGACCATTTTCAGGAAGTCTGTTTGCTGAAGGAAACACACCCATCAGCTACAAGGCGTGGGACAGCCGAGGGTTCAGTGCTTACTGTTACTTCTCTGTTCGTGTGAAAGGTACTAGAAACACACGCATTGGGGCGAAAAACACGCTTTCACGGCTTGAATTAATCAACAAACGTTACCGTGACAACGATAGTGAACAGAACAGGCAACTAATGAACAGTGAAGTTCACTGTCGGGAAAGGTTAAACACTACCCAGTTGCAAAAGGCATAGCTCCTCATTAGCCCCCGTAGTTGCGGGGACTCATGAAGATCTATGCCTCTTGGATTAACGTTTGGGAATCTAGGACTTAAAGTCTACAGTGTTATAAACAATCTGCTTGCACTAACAAGAAGGGGATAAAATGAGACAGGTCGTGAAAACACCCTTTTGACAAAAGACCAGACGACATATATTCACTGTGAGAAATTGCACAGGAAAAGGAGGATCGGCCATGACGGTTTAATAGAAGTAAAAATGAAAAAAGAGATTGGCACCTTCAAAACCTGCAGAAGGATCCGCCTTGTAGTTATTGGTAGCTCTGATAAACTGCAAGATGGAACAAAACAGTTATGAAAGGAAAGTAGGAAAAGTAATACGCTTCACTTGCAGCAGTTACTACGCTGCTTCCATCAGTGGGAAAAAAAATGAAAGATAGAAAAAAATTAATAACAAAAACGCACATAAAGGACAAGCACGACACAGTTTTCGGTTTAACTCCTTCACTGTCACTGTACGTACACGGGTCACGTTGTAAGGATGCCAGACGAACGCATCCCCAAGCAGTTGCTCTTCGGTGAACTGTCCACAGGCAAGCGTTGTCATGGCGGCCAGCGCAAGCGTTTCAAAGACACTCTCAAGGCTTTCATGAAAGCCCTTGAGATAGATACCAACTCCTGGGAGCACTCAGCCCTGGATAGTACCTCATGGCGCAGTCATATCAACAAGGGATCCACAAGCGCTGATGATAGACGCACAGCCAAAGCAGAGAGAAAGCGTCTCCAGAGAAACGGACGAGCGGCAAGCACCTCCAATGCTGCACCATCTCACGTGTGTCCCACCTGTGGGAGACACCCCCATGCCCGGATTGGCCTTACCAGCCATCTCCGGACACACCATTTCTTAAAGAAGCAACATAGTTAGGGATGTTAGTGGTCCTCATCGCCCGCGATGGACGCACATCATCACGTACACTGCACGTCTGAATTCTGTGTCAATTCAACGCGGAAGAGCTCCATCCAGCCCACGAACAATGGATACAAAGTGGTATCAGCAAGAGACATAGATCCCCATGAGCCCCTGCAATTGCGGGGGCTCATGGGGATCTATGCCTCTTGCAGTATTTCGGTGTCCATTTGTTTTGCTCGGCTGTGAAGGGGTTGAATATCATTTTGCAATTGGACATATACCGACAAAAAATACAAAGCGCTACTTAGCTTCTGAATTGTGTTGTACTTTCCCTCTCCAAGCGTCTTTCTTTCTTCGTTGTGATTTTCATTGCATTTTACATGTTTGGTGGGCAATTAAGGATTGAAACATAAAATTGGCCCATCCACCTGGAACACTCTCCCACTCTCTCTCTCCGTCAGAAACACTCACTCTCCTCTTGCCAGTCCGCCCTCAAAACTCACCTCTTTCAACAGTTGTAGCACTATATCACCACACTTCCCACCCCAAGCTGACTGTCGTAATGTATTTGTGGTACGTGAATCATTGTCTAAAGCCTGCGCATGCGTGCGCGAGTTGTGAGTGCGCGCTTAGAGTTATAATTATTATAAGATAAGCGCATTATAAATACCGTAATTATTATATCATTTTTATTTATTATTAAAACCCAGACCAAAAAGGTGACTATTCATATGTCTGTGTCTTGATTTCAGTGGTGTACTGTTCTGACCCTACACCCTTGTTTCACGGAACACAGTCGTGCTCTGGAGAGAAAAAGAACATTGACGGCTCTGTCTGCACGCACTTCTGTGATCCGGGGTACCAACGCCTTGGCTCATACAGCGTACAGTGTCTGAAGACTGCTAACGGCGTTACGGGAAGCTGGACCACCGCCTTTCCCACTTGCCCACGTAAGTTATAAAATTAATGTGTGCTGAGCTGTCATTTTGCGACTCACGGCTAAACAGGCCCAAGCAGCAGCCCAGCTCACAAAGTATTTGAAAAGGCACTACACATCGAGAAAACTAAAGACAGCTTATATGCAAATTTACTTTATAAATAATTTTTTTTTCATGTCGGCTTTGCTATGTGCTGACAATACAGGGTACGTATACTGACGAGCAAAAGAAATGCGACAATTTTGGAATCATCGGAAACACTTTAGGATATAACGTTAACCCCTTCACTGTCGAGAAAAAGTGAACACAATATATGAACACAATTCAACTGCACGTAACATAGATCCTCGTGAGCCCCCGCGACTGCGGGGATTCATGAGGATCTATGCCTTTGATGAGACCAAATTTTGTCCATGTTCCTTGGCTGATTTTTGCTTTTGGTCGTTGAATGAACAAAGATTTCGGAAACAAAAATGTAAGTACAGTGGCAGGGAAGGGGATAGTATCCTATTAATGTGCCTCTCAGAGGCACCGAACTATTATCTGAACTTCGATTCCCTCCCCTTTGTAACGCCTTTCTGACACATTGTCGGCATACTGTTCTGAGAAGCACATGACGCTGTCTATTTGGCTCGAACGTGGTGACAGGCCCCAAAATGGTTACACCAACTCTAATTCAGTTTTTGCGATGGACAATAGACGATGTTCAGAAATCGGAAGAAGGTCAAAATTGCACGAGTTTCGCCAAAAACAGTAGATTAAAAGCCAGGACAAACATGAGATACCTCATGTTTGTCCTGGTTTTTAAGCCACTGTTTTCGTCGTAACGCGTGCAATATCGCCCACATGGGCTGAGACCATTACCTGCCTTATATTTTCTGCAGCTGTGTCCTGCGGCGACCCCGGCAGTGTGGCAGGAGGTCGTTTCGATTGTCCTAGTGGCCACACATACACAGCGCTGTGTTTCGTCACGTGCAAAGCTGGGTATAGACACAGCGGTTCTGCCTTCATCAGTTGTACTGCAGCAGGATCTTGGACGGCGGCTTACCCCTGTACAGGTTAGTTGTTTTGTTTCATTTTTGTCAGAATCCAATCGTATGCTCATCCAACTGAGACTGGACACACTACCATAATAGAACATAATAGTCAGGCATGCGTCAAGCGTTCCTGGCACCACCTTGGAACTGTCAGGGTCGATCTGTCTCTTGAGCTGTAATGCAGTTGTTAAATGATCACTCCAAATTTAGTTTTCACCTGGCAAAACTAGCTCATTTAATATGACAACCAGAGTCTGAGGCCTTGTCTGGTCGATATTTTTTTTGTCAGCGAGAGGTGTACATTCATAAAATAATTAGAGTGTTCCTTATTGTGGGTTCGTTATTTGTCAGTGGCCTTTTTTTAACAGATTAACAATTTTAACTCGTTTGAGACGAACTACATCCGGATACGCGGCTGAAGCCGCGTATCCGGATACAGTTTGTCTCGAATGAGTTAACATACCGTGTGTGTTTATTTCTTAAAGACGTGGAGCCTCCAAAGTTTCCAAGTGGGTGCCCAGCGAGAAAAGACGTTTATTCAGGTCCTTTGGAGGCACCAGTGCCCTTGACCTGGACTGACCCCGTCGTCACGGACAACAGTGGCGGAGTCGTGACCTTGGCAAGTAACCCTCCGAAAGGGACTCTTGCTGGAATTGGGGTGACGGTTGTCACACTAACTGCCACAGACACCGCGGGTAACAGCGCGATTTGCTCCTTCGTTGCTACCGTGAAAGGTAAGCATGATCTCATTCACCCCGAAGGCAGTATTTCCCAAGTTTTTGAGGCGTCATCTAATGACTATATGCACCAGTTGCAGGAGATGGATCGACCATGATAATTAAAGGGCAGTGCCAGATTAGCTTGGCGCCGACAGGTGCCAAGCTAATCTGCACTGCCGGTGAATTATCATGGGCGACCCATATCCTGCTGTATTGCGTCAGTGCTGAATGGGTTATTGAAGTATAAGCTTTGGTTCGTGATTATATTTTACTTATTCGCGGCAAGCTGTATCCGGATGCGGCTAACCGCGAATGAGTTCATTCAACAGGAACTTATCAAATCACAGTATCAGTACGATTCCGCAATTCCTCACAATCCTGTCTAGATTTTGTTTTGTTTGGTTTGGTGTGATTAGATTTTTTTTTCGTTTTGCTTTTCTTCAGTTTGTTCATTTTATTTATATATTTATTTTTTTTATTTATTATTATTATTATTATTATTATTATTTTATTGGGAAGGGGGGAGGGTTGTGGGGGTGGGGGGGTGGGGGGGGGGTTCGTTTTGATTGTCTTGTGCTCTTTAATTGTTTGTTTGTTTGTTTGTTATTAAAATTACTCGTTTTCTCTGACTTTTATTCAGGATTCTCCGCTTTTTTTTTTCATTATGTAGAAACTATCTGCTCATTTCTTTTCTGCACACAGCAAGAGAATGTCCGGCCCTTTCACCGTCCTACCACGGGAAAGTGACATGTTCTCACCGCTTTGTGGAGGGGTCCCAATGTACAGTGACGTGTGAGGAGGGCTACAGGCCGTCAGGGAATGACACGCTGACTTGTCTGGCATCTGAGACCTGGGATCTTCCATTGCCAACGTGTGAAGGTAGGCTGCAATGCCAATGGTGTTTGTGATGTTGACCATTTTGGCCCTCAGTACGATTGTTCATTTATAAGTCTGTTGAATACAGATTTCTGTGACAACAGCAGTTGGGAACACTTCAATATAATAATCCTTTCATTGCTGGGAGAAAAAAAAAAAAACACTATCCAACTGCAAGAGGTATAAATCCTCATGAGATCATGTAAGTTTGCTTAGCACTTTGTACAGCTTTGTTATAGGGCATACTAAATCTAAGAAAATTTATGACATACTAAGTCTAAGAACATTTATAAAGACGATAATTATTGCGATCTTTTTAAACTTTACTGCCTGTATTAAGTCGCATTGATATGTTCAAGGACAAGAAAACGAATACCTTTCGTAACTGTTTCTTTCATTCAAATAAGTGATTGTCTGCGATTTTGGGTTGTTTGTACAGCACACTCACCAATCAACAGTAAATACGTAACGATTTATCAAATCGAGCGTAACCTTTTGGGTGTCGGTAGCGGTTTTTGTCGCGATGATTCCGGCATGAATCATCGCGACTAAAATCGCCGCCGACACCCAAAGGATTAACACGAGACGTTAGCATGAAAGTTTTGTGCATGAAGAATAACATGAACTGAAAGTTGAACTTTTCTCTTAACAGCGGTGTTGTGCCCTAATACTCCCATCGTTGACCACGGCCATTTTGAGTGCCTGCGGGGCCGCCAGTTCCCGGAAGGCTGTAATCTGGTATGTGATTCTGGCTTTGTTGTTCGACCTCCCTACAGCATCCAGTGCCTGGCCAACGCTACCTGGACCAAGCCTGGCTATTGTAAAGGTACTGTTATAATTTTTTTTTCACCTTAACTGCCAAGAAAAGGAAATACGAAAAGGACATAGATCCTCATGATCGCACCCACCCCCCCCCCCCAACCCTGACCCGCGCCTCCCCCCTCACCCCCAGCCCCTTCACCACCACCACCCCCCCCCCCCCCCGCCACCCCCGACCAATTGAATTCGCTCATCAGATTTTCCTATAATAAAAAGTCACTTCTATAAATATACTGACGAGCAGTATAAATGCGACATTTTGGGAATCATCAGAAACACTAGTGTGTTTCCGATGATTCCGACCATATATGTCGCATTTCTAATGCTGGTCAGTATACAAATAAATTTTAAAAGGCCCAACTTCGCTCGCAGCTGGCGTTCGTACAATGGTTCGCGTGCCAGTTTAGCCTTTAGAACTGAATTAATTTTTGAGTCAACCAGCTAGACTACTTTGTTCGCTTCGAAACAAAACATGCCATTTCTCCGCTTACTTAACGACAAATGACGTCGGTGGAAATTAACCTTTCATGTGACCCCTCATGTCAATTCGCAGCATTTTCTTTTGACTGACATTTTCTTTAACATGACTTGTTAATAAAGGTATTTAAAGTGAACGTCCCAAATATAATTACAATAACAATGAACATGATCATATGATAAAATAAATCATTTGTAATGAAGCAAACTTTGACCTGATGGAAATCCCGCCATGTCCGCTGTTGCCTACTTTAGCGGAGAAATGGCACGGTTATTTCGAAGCAAACACAGTAGGCTAGAATGCCCTCTAGCATTAAATAAATAAATAATAAACAGCGCATTTAATAGGCGCTTTATCGCAACTGAAAATTGGCTCAAAGCGCCGCCGCAAACTGAAGCACGCTCACATGAATCACGCGCATTCACTCACACACTGTACAAAAACACAGTACACACACGTGGTGCTACTGGCAAGCTCAAGCGAGCAACTAAAGTTTTGGAAATTAAAATCGTTTATATTTGAAATTCATACCAACGTCGTTGTGGAGGAAGAGTGGGAGTACCCGGAGAAAGAACCCCCGACGGTCCGCCCGAATTAACGGAGGAGAAAAGTCCGACGCCGGAACCGGGTATCGAACCTTGCACCTCTAGCATTGGTGGCAGGCGCTTTTACAGATGCGCCACTGACCGCCCCGTTCTGGCCAGTCATTGTAATCACGTGCTTCAAAGGTTTACAGACCTGTCCGTAGACATGTCTGCAGGGAGACTATCTTTCAGCCAGACCCCTTCCATGCTTAAGATGGACAGCGTTTCATGATCTACTGTTCTGATAATTTTCACTGTGGGTGGTGTATATTATAATGCGGAGAGAAAAGAAGAATTAAACAGACATGACCATCACAACTCTTTATTTAGTAAGGATGATTTTTTTTTTCATTCACATAGTAAGGTTGCCTTCGAACGCTATAATTAGCTGATAAAACGGGTTCGCAGATTTTTCTCCTGATTTTTTTAATCATTCTTTCACACGCCGTGTTAGCAGTCACACGCACGTGGCAGAGGTGTATTCTATGGCGCGTGCAGCGACTCTCCCATGTTGCAAAGGAGAAGACGAGCAGAAAAGTTTTTGCTATTTTACGATACTCAAACTCTTTTACAATTAAACACACTATTTTACTTAACTCATTCAGCCCTGACGCGCTACAGCAGGAGATGGGTCGACCATGATAATTCAAGGGTAGTGCCAGATTAGCTTGGCACCTGTCGGCGCCAAGCTAATCTGGTACTACCCTTGAATTATCATGGTCGATCCATCTTTTGCAACTGGTGCATAATCATTAGATGACGCCTCCAAAATTTGGGAAATACGGCCATCGGGCTGAATGAGTTAAACATTTTATTGGAGGATACTCGTCATACGCACCAAAAACGTTTATAATACACTTTAACGCATTCGAGACGCGCCACATACAGATAGGCGGCTTTATGTCGCCTCTCTGTTTGCGGCTTGTCTCGAATGAGTTAAAGTACCATTACGCTTAAATTTGAAGACACTTTTCAGGACCATTTGTGTTTATTATGCCTCGTCGACACAACTAAGAAACTTTATCAGCAGTTGGGACACGCAGAAAAAAAAAAAAACACATGCGTAATCGCACTTATTTATTCTGATCTGCCGTTAGCGTGTCAATCGATTTTTAGCCGTTTCTCGTACTAATAGCGTTGTGTTCGTAGAACGGAGTGGAGTCAGTGTCATGTTACTTGATATAGACGGCGTGTGCTGAACTGGATTGCCCTGTGTTTAAATGAACCATAACTACACCTGTGCAGAGTTTCGTAACATTTTCTTACAGAAGTATATCTTTGACCAGTTACGGCGCTAGTGGGCCTTTAAAGTATAATTAGCAAATCAACCGGCATACACTAAAATTCTCCACAGACATACATGCTTAGTTCGAAATGGCCAACCCTTGAACTATCTTGATTGTTATGGTCGATCCGCATAGGTATGTATAGAAGGAAGAATTACAGATTTAGACACGCCTGGTTTGGAAGGGAATTCCCCTGATTTTCCGATCTGCCGTGGAGGGCCGGCAGTATACACTGATCAATTTTCACGCGTTGGCACACTAATTTGCATTAATTTGCGTATCGCGACGATCAAACCATTTGAGGAGTTCGATCGGCTGGATACATTGAACCCCTTCCTTACATGCATTTTAGTTTCTGAAATCTTTGTTCGTTCAAAGAGCAAAAGCCAAAACCGTCCAAGAAACGTGAATACAAATTTGTCTCAGCAAGAGGCATAGATCCGCATGAGCCCCCGCGACTGCGGGGGCTCATGAGGATCTGTGTTTCTTGCAGCTGGATTGTTTTTATTTTTTATGCAGTGAAGGGGTTAATGTGTGACTTAGATTCAGGAAGTCGATCAAATTACTAATTACAATTGCGAAGCAGGCATACAGCAGCGTCTTGTGACAAAAGCCAGCTTGCTCATATTTAAGAAAAGCTAGCTATTCATTACCTAACAATGAAAATCTCGCTTGTCTTAAAAGAATAAATGGACAAGCTGGACTTTGTCATGTAGCGGTAGAAAATCTCATCGCATGCAAAACTCTCTTTGGGCCGACGCCGGTGGCAGTTGGCTAGCGTGAAACGTTGCCCAGGCCGACTACGGCGAGCGTCAGCCCGATGGTCCTTTGCTTACTCTATTTTTTACCTTTGACATAGTTTAGTTGGTGTTTTTAATTCACCTTATGCGAAGTCTCTGTCGGGTTGTTTTCAAATACTGCGCAGTACACATGAATGACTCAAATACATTTTAATATATCAAATGATTTATTGACTTCTTGATTCAGGAAGTTGGCAGAGAGAGAGAGAGAGAGAGAGAGAGAGAGAGAGAGAGAGAGAGAGAGAGAGAGAGAGAGAGAGAGAGAGAGAGAGGGAGAGAGAGGGGGGAGAGAGAGAGAGAGAGAGAGAGAGAGAGAGAGAGAGAGAGAGAGAGAGAGAGCGAGAGAGAGAGAGAGAGAGAGGGAGAGAGAGAGAGAGAGAGAGAGAGAGAGAGAGAGAGAGAGAGAGAGAGAGAATGAATGAATGAATGATACTTTATTTCTCAAGGATGGAAACAATAGGCGCACAGGCCTCTTTTCATGTTTGTCCTTGCTAAACTACAACATTAAAAGCAACATTAAAACAATATGTTAACAGCACAAAACAAGCGGCTACACCCACAGGTCACTTGTGTTACATTCCGATACAAGTTCCAAAGTCGCTGAAGATTACACACACACACAACAAAATGACAGGGTCTTTGGGGGGTGGGGGTGGGGGGGGGGGGTGCGATGTAAAGTGTGTTAATAGAAAGCGACTGCACACTTATGATACAGCTACTCATGTGTAGGAATTTAGTGAGCAGGCAAAACACAACGATAAAGAGAGATATTATGTAAAAGCTAAGAAGTGCAAAACGGAGGACCACAGGAAATCATTGACATGACTCTTTTGGACATATTATCTACGTTTCTTTCAAGTTTGCTCAGAAATGTATTTTAAAACTTTCGTCCAAAACAATGGAAGATGTCTCGTTTGCTGTATATGTGGAGGAAGTGAGTTCCATAAATAGGCACCCGCGTAAGAAAGGCTGGATTTAAACAAGTCAATTCGGGGCCGTTCAATGACGAGACTGTTCCTCAAAGTGCTGTAAACCCTTTCGCTCTCAGTGAAAAGCTTAGCCAGGTAGAGGGCGTTCAGTGCTTTGTGCATAAGTACGCACTTATTAAACGTAAGGTGTTGATGTAAAGGAAGGAGCCCTGTTGCCTGAAGATGTTCCTTCAAAGTTAGAGAGGGAATTGGGAGGATCAGTTTAACTGCGCGATTGTATAAAGAATTAATCCGCTTAAGGTTAGCCTTACTACAACCGTCCCAAATAGTAGATGCGTAGTCAATGTGAGGTTTAATGTAGGAGTTGAAAATAGCTTTCGTGTCTTAGTATCAATGATAGATTTTAATCTTGACAGTAAAAATAGCTTCTTTGATAATGTTTTCCCTAGTTGTGTTAGATGGGGCAACCAGCACAGTTGGTCATCAACAATTACCCCGAGGAGTCGATATTCCTTGACTTGCTCAATGGGAACTGAATCAAAAGAGAGGTTAAGTGAATGGGGGCGGAGCTGATGCTCTTGGCGTGTTGTGATTAGCATGTTTTTCGTTTTGGATGGATTTACAAGCATTTGATTATTTTTGCACCACAGTGAGACCTCCTGAAGACTAAGCTGAAGATTGCTTGCCAGTTTCAGGTACAGTTTTCCCGCCAGCGTGAAGAGTTGAATCATCGGCAAACATGTCACATTCGGTATTTGGATTGGATATATGAAGTGGGAGATCATTTATAAACAAACAGAAAAGTAACGGTCCTAGTATGGATCCCTGGGGCACGCCATACTCAACACGCTTTTCAGAAGAGAAGGTAGCATTGATGTACACAGTTTGAATTCTCCCTATGATATATGAACGAAAGAATGAGAGTGTCCCTGGGCTGTTATTGTTAAAGTAGGAGTCTAGTTTCTCTAATAAAATTTCGTGGTTTATAAGGTCTAACGCTTTTTTTAGGTCTAGAAAGACAGCACCAGATATTTGTTTCTGTTGATGTTGAGCAGCCAAGTGTCAATCATATGAACCAAGGCAGTGTGACACGAATGCTTAGGGTGAAAACCAGATTGATATTTATTCAGGAGATACTTTTCTTCCAGGAATTCGAGAAGATGTTTGTGTACATGCTTCTCAATAGGCTTCGATAGAATAGATAATATGGATATAGGCCGAAAATTATTTGGATCAGATGTGTCTTTTGTTTTAGGTATAGGTACCACTTTAGATTTTTTGAAAGCCGCCGGAAAAATATTATTTTGAATACATAGGTTGTAAATATAGGTTAAGCTTTCCACAATGTATGGAAGAGAAAGTTCGAGGATAACACCATTGATACCATCAATGCCAGCTGACTTTTTGTTCTTGAGACTAGTGATAAATCTGCCCACTTCATGTACAGCGATGCAGTCGATATTAAAAGCATCGCCCGCGGACAGTCTTTGCTTACAAAAGTCAGTAAGCTTCTGCGATGCGACATGTTCCACCTGATCCAAACCTTCAGCATGTAGTAAAGATTTCGGGGCTAAAATGAAGTGGTCGTTAAATGCATCGGCTGTAAGGTTGGCAGTCGTATTTGCAGAACGATTTTTACTATTGTTAGTTAGTAAGTTTAAAACTTTCCATATTGAAGACGGATTCCCGCCGCGTATGGTTTTCTCTACCAGTGCTTTTTGTAACCTCCCGGTTAAGGTATTTGACTTTGTTACGTAACCTTTTGAACTCAATAAAATCTTTGTCCCGCTTGGCTCGATTTCTGGCTTCCATGGTTTGTTTACTCCTCCGTAATCCAGGTGGGGGGCTCACGGCACCGGACTCGTTTCCTTTTTAAAGGGACATGCTTATTTAGCACTCCGAGGAACAGCTCAAGCCACAGTGAGGGCGCTACATCAGGGTCATTGTGATTGTAAACTTCATGGAACGGCAAAAAACTGAGGTCATGAAGGAAACTGTCTCTATCTAGTTTTCTAAAATATTTATAAGTAATGAATAAATGTTGGGTTCGGCTCTATTTAAGAACATAACATGACCATGTACAGGTGATGGGAAAGTGGTCACTGAAAGCTAGTGAAGGGACATCAGTTTCAATGATAGCTTGAGGGTTGTTAGTATAGATGTGGTCAATCAAAGTACACGAAGAGTGGGTTACTCTGGTTGCAGTGGTAATCATCTGTTTTAGTCCAAACAGCATTGTTATACATTGCCACATCGAATGGGGTTTTGAGATGTCAGTGTTAAAATCACCGAGAATGAGTATATCCCTGCCTGTGTCGTTCACTTTATCCATCACCTGTACAAAGTCGTCATACCACTCGGCAGTGGATGCTGAATTCCTATACACAAAGCCAACTAGCAGTGGCGACGTGTTAAGAAGCGTGACTTCCAACCACACGCATTCCACCTCCTTTGTCTCAAGATCAAGACGTCTGCGTACCCTGTGCTGAACAGTGCTGTGCACATAAACAGCTAGCCCAGTATGACCAGGAGAAGTTACATCACGTCGAATAAGAAAACAATTCGGAATACTGACACATACCGCAGTGATTCGAGAGTCCAGACGAGATTCAGTGAGACCAAAGAGGTGGAAATGTGACGGTTGGTTCAGAAACAGGGAGACATCATGTACTTTCGAATATAAATGATACACATTTAAATCCTTGAGTGGCTGAGCCAGTGGATCCACTCGCCATATTGTTCGTTGTATATAGACACTAGTGTACACACGACGACAAAAGACCTTTTATAAAGTCAATAGTCAATAGTTATCCTTTCTCAAATAAGTCTGTACGACTGATCTTTGTACAGAAGAAGAAAAACAATTTAGATAACTAAGAGTTCACGAAAACATTCACTATACAGTCACACTCCGGCCTCAAATGAGTACATTCAAGTTATAACCGGCGCTATTCAGTCCACACATGACTAAAAACCAAAATTTACTAGTTTCACATTCCAAAGTGCAGATTCACCGTCAGGCACAGTGGATATGACAATGAAACAAATCCGTGTGTCCCTTTTCACGCAGCTTCGCAAAATAGCCGCTTAATGTCACACTTTGTCTAGAAACATTTCTGGCTCAGTCAGAAAGCTGCTCATTTGCAAATACATAGTCATATCACAGACGACGTCTGCGTCAAATGCAAAATGAGATTAACGTAGCCAAAATGCTCGGCACGGTAATTTCAGTCCATATATCTGTCTATCACAACAAAATCAGCACCAATCGGCTAAATATGGCAGTAGAATCCAAATAGATAACAACAAGCCTCACACTTTGTGTCCTGTTAAACTAGTTCACATGTCACTATGAATACATATTAATGACCAAAAAAAACCCAAAAAAACACCACTCAGTACCCAGCTGTCCCTGGCATAATCCAATCACTAGATGACTTGGAGCCGCAAGCCGCCTGAGTGGTACGGGACCAGCCACTGCGGATAAGATACTAGGTACGGTGAAAAAAGTCGGGTGGAATGCAGGTAAGGGTGGCACGGGTAGTCCGTGTGGTGTGACCTGCGGCCAGAAGCCGGCAGAAGGGCGTACGTAGTTGCCGGGAAAACACGAAGCGAAGGGGTCCGGTCCAGCTTCCACACGGTGGTAAAGGAGCGGCTGGGAGAAAGGGAAGTTGGAGGCAAAAGCAACACCTGACCCGCCCTGTTTGGCACCTGTGAGTTCATTGGCAGGCGGCGCACTCTGTTCATCGTAAGACTGGATGCCAACAGCTTCAGTAGCTTGACGTCCACCAGAGGCTGAGGGATCAATGTCATGTGTATTGTTACTGTTTTTGGGAGGTGAGAACAGAGTATTGTGGGCTGTCTCCCAACGGTGGACAGGAAGAGTCACCGAGGGTTTGCGAATAGTACCGTCTGAATTCTGAGTGGAATGGTCAGGTCCTGATCTCCGGCCCTCAGCAGATTTTACTACCTGAGTACGATCACTGTCCGAGCATAACATGTCAAAAGCACATGTGCTCAGTACTTGGCGGGTGGCGCGCTGGTCGCGAGGCTGTTGTGTGTCAGATTCCCTGTGGTCTCTGGCCTGAAGGATAAACTGTTTGACCAGACGGAGCAGGACACCAGCACCACGATCATTGACATGAAGTCTGTCGTTATTGAACAGTGATGTAACCACTGCGCCTGCTGGCGTATAAAAGCCAGTCTCTTGGAGAAAGTGCACCTTCTCTTGGCGGCAGAGTTTTCACAGACGTTCATTAATGGTGCACACTTTCTGCAGGGGGCACCGGCCTTGCGGAAGGACGGAGGTTAAGGCGACAGATGCAGACGGGAAGGCACGGCGGACTGC
>BTPG01000006.1:69658100-69858100 GCA_036245525.1 Semisulcospira habei
ATGTCCGGGCAACATCGACACGGGCGCAGAGCGCCTAGGCGTCCTTACCCTCATCAAGTGGACCCCCCCTGTCGTGACGGACAACTCTGGACAAACTATACTGTTGAATAGTAGCATCCCCTCGAACTCGCCTTTCTCAGTCGGGGAAACCCGTGTGACGTACACGGCCACTGACGTCACTGGTAACAAAAGGAGCTGCGAGTTCAAGGTCACCATTAGCAGTGAGTGTTACCGCTGTACCCAAAAAAAGTCTACGATAAAAACGTTCACAGTTCTTAACAATAACGTGTTCACATTGTATTGTTTAAGAATTGTGATGGGTGCTCTTGGTTACAAACTGTTAACCCCATGCCTGTCGGTAGCGTTTTTGTCCCGATGTTAACTATTGGAATCATCGCGCCAAAATCTTCTACCGACACGCAAAGGGTTAGTTTCTACAGGAGTTTAACTGATGTACACCTCAAACTAACGTCCATTTAGACTGCGTACCAGCGTACTTTCATATCTGCCGTTATGGCAAGAGTCAACATGTTATTGTTAAGTTTTGGATTTTCAGCGTGTTACAATGACCATCTCGCTTTTCTAACAATAATTACAAACTGACTTTTAACATATAAGGGCAGATATGTGTTCAACATTAATTCATTATTTTCAACTTACTGTCCCCACGACCTACAAGAAGGGTATAGGGGACTAACGAGTTTGGCGTCATGGAAAAATAAAGGGGTGGGGGGGGGGGGGTTGGAGGGGAGTGGGGGGGGGAGGGGAATAAAAGAAGTTAAAGCAAGTATGGTCGGCAACACCAATGTCGCACGACATATTCTACGTGTGATAGAGTCCTGGGCACCAAGGCCGTGACACTCACCGACAACAACGGTCATTTAAGTTTTAAAATTTGGCTAATCTAGCTTTATACAAATCCTTAAAAGGGAGGTTAAAAGGACCATATGCACAGTGTTTAATATATAACTAAATCAGGTTATAAAAGTGTGAGTTATGAAGTATCCTAATATGTACAATTAAAACTATGCGCTAAGTATCGTACCCACATCGGCACGCTTTACGAAGTCAGGTAGTGATGCAGGTCTTAGCAAAATATATAATAGCGATGACCATGTGGGATAAGCATGCCATGAGGCAGTCGTACAGTATTATATAAAGAGTAGCGGATAAGAATAGGCGGTTGAATTTGTTATGTGTCAGTCTGATCGCTCCAGGTACAGAGCGCAGCGCGCGCGCGCGCGCCACGGCCGGGTTGAAATTCGGTCGATGAGGCGGAGCGCAGGTGTGTTCAACTTGCTTGCTTTGTTCCAGTTTACTGTCCCACTGGCACTAGGGGTGATCGGGGACTAGCAGTTTTGACGTAGGTTTCCTTTTTTTGTAGTTTTGACGTGGGTTTTCCCTCCTCCTTTCTCATCCGGGCTTGGGACCGGCAACGGCGGAGTTGGCGGTGGCAGTGTTCAACTGCTAGTGCTAGTGCTAATTTTGAGGGATACGGACTTCCAGCTCTCGCTGATTTCGTCCAGGGGGGGGGGGGAGGGTTGGGGCTTGGGGGGGGGGGGGTTATGTTCTGACTGTTTGTCGCTGATGCTCGCGCCTCGCTTTGATCAACCTTTCGTCACGTCCGTCCGCGCCTTGGGAGGCTGGGTCGCTGGGGCCGGGGAGGGGGGGGGGGAGGCGTGGTGTGGCTTGGTTAGATGTACTTAACTAGTGGGTGTTTGTTAAGTAGGTGTATCGTGTACTTGGTGGTAGTGGACCATGTGAAGTTTTTGGGTCGGGGTTTACGAGACCTTCTAGATTTAGTGGTGTGTTTAATTTATCTGCTAGCAGGGTTCTGGTTTGGTCTATGTTCGGACAATCCAGCAGTACGTGTTCTGTCGTGAGTATTTGGCCACATGTGCATACTATTGGGTTGGGGTGGACTAGGTATCTCTCGCCCCCCAAACGGATTCTTGCTAGTCTTGACTGATCTTTTCTCTTGCCTAGGAGGAGGGTAGGTGTGTTGCTAAGTATCCTCGTGAGGTTCTTGCGTCTACCTCTTTTGGAGTGGTGGAATTCTTTGGCCCATAGGTTTTGGAAGGCAGGCCGGAGGGCATTCGACCGTTCGTTTGCTGAGAGAGGTAGATTGAAGAAGGTCGATTCTTGGTCGAGGCCTTTTTTTTGCTATCCTATCTGCTCGTTCGTTGCCTGGGATCCCCACATGGGAGGGGACCCACATAATTTTGACTGTTTGACCGCGCTCTTTGAGTTCTGTTGCTCTTAGTCTGATCAGGTATTTTAAATCTTCTCTGAACGAATCTAGGTTCTGGATCGCTTGTATTGCTGATAGGGAGTCCGTCACTATGAGTATGTGTTCGTCTTTCTGTAGGTCAGCTTTTATTACTTTAATGGCTCCCAGGATGGCCGTGAGTTCTGCTGTGAAAACTGATGTGTGGTCCGGTAGTTTAAAGCCCAACTCGATTTGTTGGGGACGTGGATATCTAGTGTGTTCAACTATCTGGCTCTGCCCTTAAATAGGCACGCGGAGACGTGCATGGCCGAGCCATGTGCCTGGGGTGCTTAGACTAGAATGAGGCCAGAAAGAGGCGGTGGGTGATGGGTATCTATGTGTGTACGTGAGTATAGTGTGTTGTGTCCCAGTTGTTAACCTGGATATTCATCCCATCTTTCCTCCCAGCCCTTCAGTGCTCCGCTCCGGACTTTGAGCCCGCCAACAGAACCCAGACCCTGATGACCTACACCTGCCCTTCAGGTCTGGTTTACGGAGCAACGTGCACGCTGGCCTGTCTGCAAGGTTACCCTCTGGCTGGCCCGAGCAACATCACGTGTGAGAGAGACGATGCGACGCACCCTCCTACATTGTTCTGGGACTGGTTTGGACCCAGTGCCAACAAGCCCAAGTGTTCACGTAAGACATTTTTGTGGGAGGCCACAGTTAGTCATCAAAAGTGCAATGGCCGAAGTCGGCTGCAGTGGGCCTGCGCACGAATATGCGCGGGTCCACTGTACTGCGGCAAACTTCGGCCCGATTACCTTTTACGTACTGGGTAGAGTCACACGTGTTTCTCACGCATACAGCGGCCAAAGAAAAAGCCCCGGGCCATATAAAAGACCATAATTATAAAAGATGAATCAGAGACGACTTTGTAGAGTGGTGCGATAGAAACTATCTTGAATTACATGTTGGCAAAACAAAAGAGATGGTTATAGATTTCAGGAAAAACAAACATCATCCCAATCCTGTTGTCATCAAGGGCACAGAAGTTGATCGTGTAGAGTCCTACAAGTATTTAGGTGTTCTTTTTGACAACGCGCTCAACTGGAAACAAAACAGATTCTATTGTGAAAAAAACGCATACCCGTCTTTACTGTTTGCGAAAGCTCAAATATTTTAATGTAAGCTCTCGGCTTTTACAGATCTTTTACTGCTCCAGTATTGTTAGCGTTCTAACCTTTGGACTCACGTGCTGGGGTAGAAATTTATGTAAAAGAGATCAAGATCGCCTTAACAAAGTAATCCGGAAAGGGGGCGGGGTGATTGGCAGGGCCCAGGATACTTTGGACACACTGTACAACAAACGGATTACGAACAAACTGGCTGACATTCTTGATGACAAAACACATCCACTTAGATATGAATTTGACAGCAGACGTATCGAACAAAGTGGCAGACTTCGAGTACCCAAAAGTAGTGCATCACGTTATGCCAACTCTTTTGTCCCTCAAGCTGTTACCCTCTTCAACAGTAATATCAGTAGATAGTGTCTGTCACCATTCTTTAGTTCTTGCCCTTTCAGTAGTTCATTGCAACCTTGCTGACACCAGAAGCACAGGGGGAATCCACCATAAGTTTTTCTGATGCCAAAAGTGTTGCGAAGGTAACAATACGTCTGTTACAGTTCATCTCTTTAATTGAGAGTTATGGGTTATTAGTTTTAATTATTTCACTGAGTGAATGCTGATGCCATGTGTTGTATGGACAGACAGTGAATTTCGCCATGAATGATTAATAAAGTATTATTGTATTGTATTGTATTGTATTGTATTGTATTGTATTGTATTGTATTGTATTGTTCGAGAGCGATGGCGCGTATAATATGACAAGATCCGGCCATCTCCTGGGACTGGAAGATTTCTATGGTGTTTACAAAGTTAATCATAAAGCCAATCTATTTACAAAATACAAGCCTAAAATCAACTACCAACAGCTGGGGGATATTAAATATATTCATAGTGTATATGTATAGGTATACACAGTGAATAGGTATTCTCCACACGTCCTTTCAGAGTCAGGTAGGACATTTTTCGTTTTTGGCTGACGTGCTATACCAAAGTGAATCTATGTACTGGGCCGTCTGGCTGTCTGTCGTCCGTGGTCAATGCTTAATTGAGCGACCCTTCTCGAAGGTTACGGATCACAAAAGGTCAGGAAATTTATGAAAAATGGTCGTTTTGATGTTAACAGTATGTGACTTTTCATTGGCACTTATGCATATAATCAAATTTGAATCAGGAAGAATATATAGTGGTAATACCTTCCGATGCATGCTAATTTGGCTGACCACTCGTCAAGGTTAAGGATCAAAGGAAGTCGATAAATGTGTGAGAAATGTTCATAATTATGTTGACATGACATTGGACATTATGGTACTATAACCATTGACATTTGAACACTTGTTCACATAAGTGACCTTCACAAACCAGATAGGTGAGGCTAGCGCTGGCAGAATTGTACTCAAACCAAGGGGAATCACAGCGCTGGACGGACAAACAGTTAGATCCCCTGCCCCCGCCTATCAGGCACCCAATCGCCAGCCCACAGAGAAATACGCAGGTATAGAACAAGACGATCATTTCCATCCTCTAATGAAAGATAAGAGGATGGAAATGATCGTCTTGTTCTATACCTGCGTATTTCTCTGTGGGCTGGCGATTGGGTGCCTGATAGGCGGGGGCAGGGGATCTAACTGTTTGTCTGTCCAGCGCTGTGATTCCCCTTGGTTTGAGTACATAAGTGACCTGTCAGAAAGGAAAAAATGACAGAAAGTCAGTGAAATTATATGGTCAGTCGTGCACGTGTGCTCTGATGGCTTGCCATTTTTGTTCATTTTTGCATGCATTTCTTACATACATATATACATACGCATAAAATATGCACGCAATCTGCGGGGAAATGTTTTTTTCCCGCAGATTGCGTGCATATTCTGAAAACGAAAGAGGATAAACTTTTTTATACCCTTTCAGCCCTGACGCACGACAGCAGGAGATGGATCGACCATGATAATTCAAGGGCAGTGCCAGATTAGCTTGGCGCCGACAGCCTATCCATCTCCCGTAAATGGTGCATAGTCATTAGAATGACGCCTCCGAAATTCTGCCGTCGGGCTGAATGAGATAAGAGTCGCAGTAAAACATTGTTTCAAACAACGATGCTCATTCTCTCTATTACAGAAACCGTATGTCCGGACCTAGCTCCACCTGCGCATGGTGCATTGGCGTGCAACCTGGGAAACTTCGGGTGGGACTGCCTGATGTCCTGCCAAAACGGCTGGGACGTCCCGGCCCGAGTGACTAACGGGGGCAATTTCTACTGTACCAATAGCAACGGCTTCTGGACACCAAGCACAGTGCCTGGATGCACCAGTAGGTTCACAGACGTTGTCCGCGAATCAGGATTCGGTCAAAATTGCCCGCTTTTCGACGGCAACAGTGGATTAACCCCTTCCCTGTCACTGTGCGTGCACTGTACCACCAAGAGCCAGCGCCGCGCGAGAAACATGGATACATATTGGTCTCAGCAAGAGGACATCTCCTCATGAGCCCCCGCTGTCGCTGGGGCTCATGAGGAGATGTGCCTCTTGCAGTTGGATCGTGTTCACTTTTTCTTGGCAGTCAAGGGGTTACAAACCCAGACAAACATGCGATGCCGATGTTTAATCTTCTGTTTCGTCGGATCACGGTACTGATTTGATTGACTTCAGATTTCCATTTCAGGTTTCAAAATCGTCCATGAATTAAATTAAATCCGAAGCGTCAATATAATGCGTTAATGTGTTAAGACAGCGCAGTGGGAGGTAGATAGTGCCAGATCAGCTTGGCTCCCACTAGGAAAACATTAAGTTAATCTGGCACTGTCCTTGAACTATTATGTCCTAGCCCATTCAAGGCGTCCCGCATCCACAACTGCGAAAGTGTCATATTGTGTTGCCGGCGGCAGCGCTGTTGGACACTTCCGCAGCTATTGATGCCGGCTGCCTTGAGTGAAGATAGTTTTGAAAGTTAACATAAGGCGAATATCGGTAAGTAATGGTGAGCGTGTGTTTATTTATAGGGTTCTAACCGTCCAGCAGCTAGCTGTCAAATCAAAAATAGCATATAGCCTTCACATCCGAACCCTCCACTGGCTTCCGATTGCACAGAGATTTCAGTCTCAAGATCTGCTCTGTACTACAAGTACATACACCACTCTGCCCCTACTTACCTCACTGAGCTGCTTCAACTTTACACTTAGTTCAGATCCCTCCTTTCTTCCTCTGATCCGCTCACACTGAAAGTGTCCCGCACTAAACTCTCCACTTTAGGCTCACGCTTTTTTGCCGCTTTGGGTCATCCATGTAGAATGCTCTTCCTCTTTCCTTGCGGCAGTCTCCATCTCTCCCGGCATTCAAAAGCAATCCTAAAACGTACCTTTTGCCCAAAGCTCATCTGTCTAGCCCCTGTCTTTCAAAGCTGGCAGCTAGTCTTTTATCGTTCTTCGTCATCACTTTCTGTTAGCATTAAGCCCTCTCTTAGCCCTTTTAGTTGTGTTTTTGCGTCTCGTTTTTTGAGTCTCTACGTTTTTATGCGCTTAGAGCCAGCGTGACAAATGCTGGGTTACAGCGCTAAATAAATGCTATTAATTATTATTATTATTATTATTATTATTATTATTATTATTATTATTATTATTATTATTATTATTATTATTATTATTATTATTATTATACATCCGTAGTTCACTCGTGTCTTGCCAATAGAGATTATACTCAGACTCAAATAGAGGATTTTTGGAAATAATAATTAGTTCAAAACTGCACGTGTTTTGACGGAAAAAAATCGATTGAAACCCCGGACAAATATGCGATAACGCATGTTTGTCAGGGTTTTTAATCCACTTTTTTTCTTTGATGTTTGTCCGGGCTTTTAATCCACTTTTTTTTTTAAAACACGTGCAAAATTGTGACCTAATCCCGACTCTCGGAATCATCTGTAGTTTTGTAAATTATTCCGCAAGTCAGTTTTTGCTAGTTTGCTGGTCTACTAGTTTGTTAGTTTGTTAATTTGCTCATGGCCCCTAAGTTTTGTATTGTGTTGGTTAGTTGGCTGCTTGCTTGGTTCCCTTTTTAATCCCGCCGTGAGATGGCCTTAGTTGCATGCTCGGCGTTAAACCCAAATAACTAACTAACCCTTTTTAATTATTCAAATTTAATCGTCTCTAAGTTTGTAATGAACCCTTTTCATCCTGATGCACTATTACGTGAAATACATTTGAGTATGACATTTCAAGGATTGTGCTAGAATAGCTTGGCGTGAGGCGCCAAGCTATTCTGGCACCGTCCTTGAACTAAGATAGTTCATCTCTCTCCTAATCTGAAATGTAGGTTGGTTAGTTAGTTCGGGGTTTAACATCCACGGCATCAAAGTGATAATGGACGGCCCTGACAGGCGGGTTATAGGGGACAGGAAAATCTATCGCCTATGGAGTACGACCTGAACACTGATCAATTCAGGCGCACTGCAACTGCGTCACTTTTATTTACCCGGACTTTTCAAAGGACATGCTATGGAACAAGCCCGTCTTTTTTCCTAGATTGCCAGTCCAGCTACCGGGGCCGGGACGGGGACTCGAACCCACGACCCGGCGATTCCCTTCGCACTCTTGCTCCGACGCTTAACCGCCTGAGCTATTTCGGACTCTCTGTAATGTAGCCTTCATTTGACAAGAGGCAATTTAAAAAAAATATATCAGCCACAGGACCAAACGGTTAACGCATTCGAGACGTGCCGCCTCCGGATACGCGGCTTGAAGCCGCTTATCCGGAGGCGACACGTTTCGAATGAGTTAAACTACTGCTAATAGTAAACTACTACAACTACTATTCACTTCAGCGCGCGAGGGTTCACTCGCTATTATTTAGATTTGTTACAAGTTAATTTTCTAATCTGTCTATACTTGCCGTTATCTCTTGTTCTTTTCTTCAGCGAAACTTCGCCCCATTGATGTGAGGCTGATGTCAGACATTTTCTACTACACTGGCTCATGCAACGCTTCAATGGATGAGCTGCGCGCTAACTTCGTTACCCGGATGAACAATTCCACATTTAAGGATGCTTGCATCGGCACTTGCTTTGTTGAGAATATCCAGGTACTAATGTCCATTATCGTATAATAAGTAATCCGCATGGCGAGTTAACTCATTCGAGACGTGCCGCCTCCGGATACGCGGCTTATGCCGCGCATCCGGAGGCGGCACGTCTCGAATGAGTTAAACTGTTCTGGATCCTTTGATGTTATTTTCTTCCCTCCCACTTTTTCACTTGCTTAACCCATGTATTCCCAAGGCCGCATGGCCCAATTTTTTTAGGCGTCACCGAACGACTATGCACCAGTTATAGGAAATGGATCAACTCGCATAATTCAAGGGTAGTGCCAGACTAGCTTCGTGCCTGATGGTGACTGAACTTACACAAGTGGCGCTCGGACTCAAAGCGACCCTATATGGAGGGTCAAGTGGAGGTCGGGAGTGACAACAGCTGGCCGCAAGCGTTATGCAGAGGTAGTCGTTGGATGAAGGGTCGTTATGCAGTAAAAGCAAACGGAGAGTAAATTATGATGGTTGCTATGAGCAAATGACCGCATATAAAGGTAGCTGTTAAGGCAGGTTTGACTGTAAATGGATAAAATGACCGTAGGTTTGTAATTGACTCAAGTCGATTGATACTAGTTACGCGTAACGATGATTTAGAAGGAGACTTCTCAAAAATCAAAAGGCCGTCCCGTGTGTCCAGAAAAAGTGTGACATGTACGTTTGTGGTTGTGCCGGTTATTCGTTTGAGAGCTTGCGTGTGTTGATCCTAGGAAAGATCCGACATTCTTTTGAGTTATTTTGGATAAGAAGTACGTACCTTTTTAGTAGGATCCATGTTCTTTTGCTTGGACTATTGCGATCGTTGATTTCTTTTCTTTTTTTACCTTTTTTTTTTTGGGTGGGAGGTGGGGGGTGGGGGGGGGGGGTTGTGCTGTATAGACTAGAAGTTCGCTACACTATCGTAAACTCCTACCTAGGTTTACTTGGAACACTCTGGAAAGGGCGCGATTATTCTAGTGACTTCAAAGATGACTTCAAAAAAAATATGTTGTTGGTTACATTTCGCGACAATTACGCAATGCTCGGAATGTACGTAATGCACCTACAAGTTTGTAGAAGGTTGTAGGTAGTTCTAGGGTGTTCTTTTTCATTAATATTAATGAGTTTTGGTTACGTTTTCTTTTCTGATTGGTTGAGTTGTGTAATTTGCCGGATTGTTCTGGAAATGTGTAATAGTATAAAAGAGCGCGTAAAGAAATGTGTGCGTGCATTTTATGGAAGACGCAGTGTATCATAATTGTGGATACATTTGAGAGAGACAGTGTACCAAAGTGTGGGTGCATTTGTGGATGCTTTGTGCTGACATTGCATCGTGAGAATAAAATATTGTTGGAATTGTTATTTCAGTGTGGTCTACAACCTTGTGCCACGTGTGACGAATTGCAGCTCAGTGAAGTTTCTTTACAATAACCTTACGGGCGTGCGTCTGGTGTGATTGTATCATATTACGACTACGACTACCATGTAACAAACTAATTTGTTAGTATGACATCACAGCTGGTGTTGAAGTCTTTTTACAAATGCCATAAGCTATGTCAGGTTTATTCTGCAGCATTCCTTTGTTTGCTGTTGGGGGTTTCTCGAAAAACAAATTGATTTTGAAAATCGGACGTCCCGTGTCATGTCCCGTGACAAAATTTAAAAGACTTGATTAAGACGTCTGTTTTCAATAATATGCTGTGAATGTGGAATGGTGTAGCCTATGTGAATAAGTTGACATTTGTAATATATTGGCGTTACATACTTCTTTAGATTTTGTGCTTCCTGAAATTGCACATTTGTTGATGACTAGGTAAACGTTTCCCGAAAATGCCTCAGAAACGTGACAACGGCACGTGACGGGTATTTTTACAGCCATTGAGTAGTGCAGCAAGACAACAAAACACATTTAGTCTCTTGACATACCTTTATTGGCATCATTTCAACAAAAAGAAAGCAAATTAAAGGCCAAGTTTACTATATGGACTTGACAACATGAAACTTCCATGACCAGGTGATCATTAGAAACTTTCAAGACGCAATTGTGCGACCTGTTTTGAACTTGTATTCAAATTTCTCATTTTGTAGACACGTTACGTGCTTGGCTTTGTTTCAGCTGATTCTTTGGCATACAATTTGTGACTTAGTCATTCACCTAAAACCTGATACAAATTTAAGCAAGAAAAAAAAGTGGTCTACCTCAAGAAGTTACCAGTTCTATACGTATCTATTAAGGTAACGTGCGGTCCAGTGACGAGTTCAACGTCGGGAAGAAGAAGGAGGGACACAGAACACGTCTTGTATCATACAAGGCACCTCACAGGACATTCCATATCAAAACGACAGGCCTCACAGGTCATCATCATCAAATTTGAAATCAGCCTGGGCGACACGTCGGTTCTGACAAACCAGGTGATTATATAAGAAAGCGTGCACGCACGTTCCCCACCGCTACTGCCCTAAGGCAAAGTTTGACGTAAGCCTTATCCCGGTCGGTGACGAGAAAATTTGATCACTCAATTGCAAGAGGTATAGATCCTCATGAGCCCCCGCATTTGCGGGGGCTCATGAGGATCTATACCTCTTGCTGACACCACTTTGAATCCGTGTTCCTAGACATCTAGTGTTTGTTGGTGTTTGCAGAAGCACAGCCTGCGTCATCTGGGACTGAACGGGCTAAGGTCAAAATACCAAAGTTTAGAGTCGCTTTTTGAAGACTACCCGAAGCAAAGACCACCTGGCCGTAGTCGGGCGCAGTCGGCCGAATTACCTTTGGGCACTGGGTATTATATCAATTATGACAGTTGAAACGAGGACCAGAGAAGCTTGGCCAAACTGTTCTGGCATCGCCATGGAACTGACTCCGTGACTGTGCCTCCTGCTGTATTTTGTCAACAGGCAAACTGAACAAAGGTCTATACGAATTCTGTTCAATGTCTAATCAAAGTTTTATTTTTGTTTTATCATCCTCTCCCCCTTTTAATATTTGATTTTTTTTTTTTTTTTTTTTTTTTTTTTGTTTCTTTCTTTCTTTGTCTTCTTTTCAATGGTGGGGAAATATGGCTGTTGTTATTGATGCTTGGTATTGTAGACGCTGAAGCTACTGCCGTCCTTGTTATTGCTTATGCGGTTGTTGTTGACGTTGCTGCTGCTGTTGTTGTTGTGTTTAAATTGTTTTCGGTTGCCGGTGACTGCCGTTGTTGTTACAAGATGGAAATGTACTCGAGATTTTTTTATTTTATCCACCCCACCCCAACCCCACCCCCACCTTTTTATGATTTTTATTTGTTTGTTTGTTTGTTTGAATATTTGTTGTTGTTGTTGTTGTTGTTTGGTTTAGTTGTGTTTTTTTCTCAATGAAGCTGTTTTTTCCCAATATTGCCGTTTTTATCGTTGTTTGGTATAGTAGACGTTGAAGCTACTGTCGTTCTTGATACAGCTGTTGCTGGTGTTACTGCTGCTGATGTTGTGTTAGAACTGTTTTGTTGCTGCATGGTGCCTGCCGTTGTTGTTACAAGATGTAAATTGTCTTCACGTTACACATCTATATATGTCCTGCCTAATTTAGGAGATTACACAGATGAAAGACGATGTGGCAACAGCCCTGTACTTTGACGCTAGTAACGGGCACTTCAACATTGGCGAACTTATGGCGGATGAAAACAGCTTCGCTGTTCCCAAGATCGGAGCACAGTGTCCGCCTGGCTCTCTCTACGTGCAGCGAGACACCCCCAGTCTCTCTTGCGGTAAGAATTAGACCCAGGAATGCGAGTTTTAACGTCCGTCGACTAGAAATGCATTCACGATTAATGTGCGTGCTCTGCCGTTACAGAATGCCGAGCAAAAGAAATGCGACATTTTGGGAATCATCAAAAATGCGACTTTGTTTTGAAATCATCGGAAACGCTAAAGTGTTTCCGCTGATTCTAAAAGTGTCGCACTTCTTTTGCTCGTCAGTATGTGTTATACAGTTAAAGTCTCGTTTTTCTAAAGAAGTGATCACAAGATTCTCACTCTGTGCCACAAGTCTATAAATGACCCAGCCTCACCAGAGTACCTCCGGGAAATAGTCCCACGTCATAACCCTCCGAGGCAGCTCCGTTCTCCTGTCGCGTCGAAACTCTGCACCCCAAGTGTTGAAAGCCGCACAAAGAAGCGACTTGGTTTCCGGGCATTTTCACACTGAGGACCTAGGCTGTGGAATAGACTACCATAATCCTTGAAGGACATTGACTGCATTGCCACCTTCAGGAGGCACCTCAAGACTTTTAATTCTACAATACTGTATCAATCCAGACCAAAAAGGTGACTGCCAAGCGTGTAATATGCAAAGAAGTACCCAACGGAGAAAGAAACACGCTTAGAAAAGACGGGTACAACACAATTTATTAATATTTCGGGTAAATACCCTTTGTCAAAATAGACAAACAAACAAACATAGAGATTAGCCGCTACTTATCTTCAATGGCAGAAGGAATGTGCCATTGAAGATAAGTAGCGGCTAATCTCTATGTTTGTGTGTTTGTCTATTTTGACAAAGGGTATTTACCCGAAATATTAATAAATTGTGTTGTACCCGTCTTTTCTAAGCGTGTTTCTTTCTCCGTTGGGTACTTCTCTACAATACTGTGCACAAAAGTTGTTTCCCCCCCCGCCCTGAGCATGCTGCTAGCATGGATTGCTTGCGTATTACAAGCGGACATCATTATCGTCATCAAGAAATGGACATACTGGCATTTGCCATATGACGGCAGTGCTGGTCTGTAACTTCAGAAACAATCACAGATTACCACGCATAAGTGAGTCGGATACTCCTTTTTGTAACCCCTTTGCTGCCAATGATCGATCGTGAATTGCGCGCCTGAAACGACTGCATTCTGACCGTCATTCTCGTGAAGAACACATATGTAAATGGGACGAAATGAGGCGTAGAGAACATAGGTCTAACAAGATACATAAACTCTTACGATAAAATGCGGGGGCTCATGAGGACTTACGTTTCTTCATAGTCCGATGCGTATGTTCTATGTGAGGAGGGTTTATATGCCTCCTGAGGAGCTGGGCAGCCGTGCTCCGGTGCTTAATTATTTGATGGTTCCAGGCCGCAGGCTCCAAAGCACCGAAATAAAATAAACGAGTTATTTATTTCTACATATGCTTCATTGTTCAGGTAGCTCAAAGGCCCACTACCGCCGTAATGTTCAAATATATACTTCTGTAACAGATGGTTATAAAATGCTACATACAGGTCTAGTTATGGTTCACTTAGACACAGGACAATCCAGTTCAGCACATCGTTTTTATATCAAGTAACCTGACAGTGACTCCATTCCGTTCTAGAAACGCTTTCAGTAAGAGAAACATCTAGAAAATTGATTGACACGCTAACGGCAGCGCAGAGTGAATAAGCACGATTACGCGTGTGTTTTGTGCCAAACTGTTGTTAACTTCGTTCATTAGGTGTATCGACAAGGCATAACACACTCAAATGGTGCTGAAATGTGTCTTCAGATTTATTCGTAAATGCCGTTCAGTCACTCCATTTTCCGACACTGTGATTGGTCATCATCTAAAAATCGCAGGGGGTTCAATGCCCCAATGCGTACCTCCTAGAACCATTGCCGTACCTGTAATTTTTAATCAGCTGGCCAGTCCGCAATTCAGTATCGCGCACGACTCTGTCCTAGGTCTTTCGTCTGAACGCTTAGATCAGGGCTGTCTGGCACCTTGCATCATAAATAAACGGAAAATGCAAAGATCAAATGGTGGTAGACGATAGAGAAATAAAAGAAATATACCTTATTTCGGCATTACTCAAGCGGTGAGCACACTACGCAAGTGCTACACAAATGTGTCGCAATTCAAACTCTGAACCGAGACAGCTCGAAACTTTTCATTGCGCTCCATGTCAACACATATGCTGTTTAGAAGGCAAAGTCTGTTGCCACTCGTGCATTAAGAGAGAAAGCGAAATAAATACAAAAAAATGTGAAGATCTATGACATTTTATTTTTTGTTGAAAAGATCGAGTCATTGTTGCATGCGTGTATGAGCTCAGTACTGGTTGGTGAAAGACGTCAACAATACATGCTTCATGTACGGAATTAGACCTACCGTATATCCAGCCGCTTGCCACGCAGTCCTGCGCTCAAAATTTAGAAGTTCTACCACTTGAACCCAGTGAGAAAAGTCCGCACTTGATCGCTACAGATTCTGAAGATTTTATTGTCTGCATAGAAGCAGCACCGCTTGTAAACGTTTGAAATTCCTGCGGCAAACATCAATCACGTTTGTGCAACCGGGCATGGTGACCTATGTAGTAAGAGTTGCGTCCCCTGTGTATTTCCTAGAAAATTCAATCTGACGTCAGAAATAGTTGGCGTTTCCCTCCTGACGTCAGACACACACTCGAGGCTTCAAATAGTGCGTAATTTAGACTGAACGACAATGGCATTGAACCGTCTGTGTTGGGTTACTTCTCGGGTTACATCGTAGTTTGTAGTCCTCTGAAGCTGATTATCAGACCTCCGTGCCTTCGGCGCGTCGGTCTGAAAATCATATACATTGGACTACAATACCACGATGTAACCCTCAAGTAACCCAACACAGACGATTTGACAACGCCTAATTGTACTTAAACCCTTGACTTCCAACTACTATACGAGTCTCTTCCGCCGAACGGTATCGCCAGCAGCAGTCAAGCGGTTTGAACCCCTGCCCTGCCAACGGACGTGCGTTTTGTTTCTGAAATCTGTGTTTACTGAACGACCAAACGTCGCAACCGTCCACAGAATATGGACACAATGTGGTCTTAGCAAGAGGCATTATGTGGTCTTAGCAAGAGGCATTATGTGGTTTTAGCAAGAGGCATTAAGTGGCCTTAGCAAGAGGCATTAAGTGGCCTTAGCAAGAGGCATTAAGTGGCTTTAGCAAAAGGCATTAAGTGGCCTTAGAGGCATTAAGTGGTCATAGCAAGAGGCATTACATGCCCTTAGCAAGAGGCATTATGTGGCCTTAGCAAGAGGCACTAAGTGGCCATCACAAGAGGCATTAGGTGGCCTTAGCAAGAGGCATTATGTGGCCATCACAAGAGGCATTAGGTGGCCTTAGCAAGAGGCATTATGTGGCCATCGCAAGAGGCATTAAGTGGCCTTAGCAAGGGGCATTATGTGGCCTTAGCAAGAGGCATTAAGTGGCCTTAGCAAGGGGCATTATGTGGCCTTAGCAAGAGGCACTAAGTGGCCTTAGCAAGAGGCATTATTGTGGCCTTAGCAAGAGGCATTAAGTGGCATTAGCAAGAAACATAGATCCTCATGAGCCCTTGCAGTCGCGGGGGCTCATGAGGATCTATGCCTCTTGCAGTTAGATCGCGTTCACTTTTTCTAGACAGTGAAGGGATTAACGTATAAAGCAGAAGACCAGCACTGTGTCGTGTGTAGGCCATTATGTTGTTTTTTAATGCTGTAGTAGTTCGACTACAACGATTGGCAATTAACCCGTTCACTGCCAGTGGATGCAGATTGTGTTTTGAAATTGTAACTGAATTTAACTCCAATGATCCCAACCGTCAAAGGAAGGTAGTGTAGTGGTTTGAGCAAGAGGCAGGAGCGGATCTGGGGGGGTGTGTGGCGTGGGGGTGCTAAGGGTTCCAGCGGATCCGGCCCTCCTACTTCCCCCCCCCCCCCCATCCTGGTCTGAAATTCTTAAAAAATTCTGTAACAAAATTCCTTTTGGGGCAGTTTGGACCCCCCCCCCCCCCCCCCCCCGTCCACGTTTTTATTTATTTATTTATTTATTATTTATTTCTTTATTATTTTTATTTTGGAGTTGATAAGGTGCAGGGGACATACGCACGCTTTTGCCCCCCCCCCCCCACCCATCTACCACCCACCCCCCACCCCCCAACTGCTTGTGCTTGAGAGGATCTACACCTCTTGCAGTTGTCTTTTGTTTTATTTTCTTTCTTAAAAGGTTTTAATGAATCGTAGAAAATATTTGAGTGCATAATTGCTGAAACTTTACGTTAAAATGGTTTGTATCCTTAGTGGGCTGTGGATCGGGTCACTACCTGCCTGTGGGGTCCACCCAGTGTCAGCCGTGTCCCGTGGGCAGCTACACGAATCTGGACAACGCCACGTCCTGTACACTCTGCCCCACGGGTTGGTCCACCCTGAACAATGGCTGCACAAACAGTACAGACTGCATAGGTTATTTCATTTTGTTCGTTTTCACAATACATAAAATAAGAAATATTAACCCTTTCTCTGTCAGTGATCACAAATTGCGCGTCAGAGGCGACCGCACACTGACAGACAATAGCGTAAAGAAGACAGACGTACGCGGGACAAACTCAGGCATCATGAGCCCCCGCAACTGCGCGGGCTCATGGGGGTTTATGTCTCTTGCGCTAGCGGCCACACTGTCCCAGCGGTTAAGAGGTTAAAAATACTGAGGAAATCGACAAAGGTTACAGTAGTTTCTATATGCAACATATATACTAAAAAATGAATAGTTCATAATGAGTCTCAGTTTATTTTCCAACGATTACGAGTAAAAGTTATTACTTACAGCACAAAGCTTGTAAACGTTCTGTTGCTGCTACACAAAAGACGTACGTATACTTGCCTTTATGCATGTACAGGCACAGGCACTGTAGCAATGTAATAATCGACATATATTTACACGAGTCCTTGACGCAGTTAATCATACGTTATTTAGAATGCATGGTCTCGTGGATGTATGCTGACGAACAAAACAAATGCGAAATTTTAGCAATCGTCGGAAACACTTTATGATTCCCAAAATATCGCATTTCTTTTGCTCTTCAGTATTTGTACATGCAAGTTATTTCCCGGCATCTTACATGCAAGACGATGTCACAGAAATTTACCCTTTTTAGAGCTGTGTATCGCTGGGACGAGTTCCTACAACGGCTTTGCTCCCTGTCAGCCATGTTCACCCGGAAGCTATCAGTCCAATGCTGGGGCCACTTCCTGTGACATTTGCCCTGCTGGATCATGGACTGTGGGAGTGAGTGCCACATCGGTGACCCGGTGTCAACGTGAGTCGTGCTTTGTATGCTTCTTTGTCATTTGCTTCTTAAAATGTGAAACACATTTCTTCCCCCATGTGGACAATTTGGTTGCCTTTTTTTTTTTTCTAGGAGCTTGCAAGCATACCTCAGCTCAGTAAAACTCGTTAACCAGTAACTAGTTTTAACAGCCACAGATCTCTCCCTTAACTCTTTTCATCCTGATACACTACTGTCTAAAATTAATCTCACTACAATAGTTCGAGGGTGGTGCCAGAATAGCTTGGCGCCTGAGGCGCCAAGCTATTCTGGCACCACCCTTGAACTAAAATGGTTGATCTTTCTCCTAATCTGTAATTTAGCCTTCAGAGGACAGTAAGCAGTTTTCAGCCAAAAAATCAGCCTCGGGATGCAATGAGTTAATTGAAAACCCAGGCATATGGTTAACGAGCTTTATAAATTATATGTGAGCTGGTTTATGGTGAGCTTTATGCAGCGTATAAGGATGCGGCAAGCCGCGAATGAGTTATGCTGTAACGTAAAATAGCACAAGTACGTGTGTTTTTTTTTGTTTTTTTTTTTTTTTTTTTTTCTTTTTTTCTGAGTCAACCAAGTATTATATTCTGAACAGCGGCAGACGTGTCCCTACCCAACTCCAGCCTGTCTGTGTCCGTGAAGGAAGGCCAGTACAGCTCTGGTCTGACCATCGCAGTCTGGGTCAAACCGCTCCAGGCAGCAGACGTCAACGTCTCTTTTCAAAGGTACATTTCCTTTTGTCCTTATATTCACTGATGTACATTTGTATCGTCTCAGGACGTTTTGGACTTAGGTGGCTGCAGCCGACTGCCATTTGAATAATTGAATGCTTAACAGTTTATTTTTCTTATTAATCAAGCGAACAATTAAAGACAAAAGAGTTTTGATCACACCCGGAATTCTTGATATATAAATTGATGGCATTACTTTATTATTATTATTATTATTATTATTATTATTATTATTTTGCATATATCTAGCTTATACTTTGCTTATAACAAACTTCGGATGTATGACAAGAAGAAAAAATGGAAATTGGGTCCTCTGGCTTAAAAAAAAAAAATTATTCGAGGTCTACTGTGTTATCATCATCATCACCATCATTGTTACGTGATAGTCGTAGTCGTAGTATGATAAACACGCCAGACACACACACGTAAGGTTCTTTTAAAGAAACTTCACTCAGCTGCAACCCGTCACACGTGGCTTAAGGATGTAGACCACACTGGAGCAACAGTTCCACCAATATTTTATTGCAGCGATGCAATCTCCAAACAATGCATTCACAAATGCACCAACACTGATACACTGTCTCCTCTACAATGCCTAAACAGTTCTGTCACAATGCGCCTCTCATACAATGTACACTACTGTTACTCTGCGCAACTCCGTCACTGACAATGTACCACGATACCTTGCGTATCTCTCTCAATGTCAATGTGCCTACGATACACTGCAATTCTACAACTGACACAACTGACAATGTACCTACGATACACTGCAATTCTCTACAACTGACAATGTACACACACGCTTCCTAGCATGGTCTTTTATAGTTTTCTAGCTTTCCAGCATAATCTAGCAAATTCATATAACACAATCAATCAGAACAGAACACGTAACCGGAACTCATAAATTGATGAAAAAGAATTTACTAGAATGAACTACCAGGTTCCACTGTTATTTTAAGCGTCTTCTATACTATGTCTTTTCAACATCTTCCTGGAAAGAATCATAACAGACACTCTGAAAGATCATGAAGGGTCTGTCAGTGTTGGGTTCAGAACAATCACGAACTTGCGCTTTGCAGACGACATTGATGGCCTTGCAGGAACAGAGAAGGAGCTAGCTCAGGTGGTAGAAAAGCTGGACAGTGCAACCATTGCGTATGGGATGGAAATCAGTCTAGAGAAGACCAAACTCATGACCAATAACACCAGTGGCATTGACACTGACGTCATGATTGGAAGCCAAAAACTGGAAACCGTTAATAAATTCAAATACTTAGGAGCCATTGTGACAGATGAGGGATCAAAACCAGAAATACTGTCCAGGATTGCGCAGACAACAACAGCACTGACAAGATTGAAGACCATATGGAAGGACAGAAACATCACACTCTGCTCCATGATCAGACTGATGCGCTTCTTAGTCATCTCAGTGTTTTTGTATGCCTGCGAGTCATGGACCCTCAGAGCAGACATTGAAAGGAGGATACAAGCCACTGAAATGAGATGTTTTCGAAGGCTGTTGGCATTTCATACAGAGATCACATCACGAACGTGGAAGTGGGAAGCAGAATCAGGCAAGCCATCGGGCTCTATGAAGATCTATTAGCCATTGTGAAGATACGCAAGCTGAAGTGGTATAGTCATGTCACGCGTTCAGCAGGGCTTGCCAAAACAATCCTGCAAGGCACTGTGCAAGGAGGACGAAGGAGAGGAAGACAGGAAAATATGGGAGGACAATATCTCAGAGTGGACAGGACTGAAGCTGGGCGATACGCTAAGAATGACAGAGAACAGAGAGGAATGGAGGGAGCTGGATGCCAAGTCATCAGTGGTGCCCCAACGGTCGGCAAGACTACGGGATAAAGATAGATAGATACTATGTTGCAAAATGTTGCGGACACTTTGACGTCACATTTGAGGTCACTCGACAGAGTGCGACGTTGCTCGAACGTTCTTGTCTATTCGCAGCGAAACTACGCATTACAAAAAACTTTGCTAGAATTCCCCGGAAATTTCACGACTTCGGTCAGCACTTTTCGGCTGCCGTCTTCACGCGCACAAAAATAAATTATGAATATTCGAACGGCTTTCCGAACTTTCCGGAATCACCTCTGAGTATCACAACACAGTCAGTTCCGCTCTTCGTGTGAACGAGAGTGAATCCTACTAAAAAGGTACGCGATTCGTATTAAAAATAGCTCAAATATCTGCTCGTCGTCTACGATTAATGCATGCATGCTCTCACAGAATAACACAACCAGAAATGTAACATTACCCCCCTTTTAAGAACGAAATTTCCCAAAATTTCTTCTCAAATCTCAAAATAGGGTTGTTTTCTGTGTTTTCCCTATACAAAACCATAAGCAATAACAATTTCTCATCAACTACCCTAACAATAATTGACTCACAGTTCGTTTAAAATGTGCTGGACAAAGAAATGTTCTTTTAGACTGTCCTTAAGGAAGATATGTTCCTTTAAATTGTCCTGGACACCGAAATGTTCCTTTAAACTGTTCAGCTCAGGTAATCCGCTCCAAAGTTCTGCGAACCCTTGATACACTGTAATTTAATGTCAAATTTCATTTCTGGAACACTGCCAAATTATGAGATGGATACAGTTCAGACAATTCAAGGGTTACTGTTCCTGGGTCGAACACTGTCGGCTTATGGAATGTATGATAATCCATACACACCAAAGTGGATGCATCTGGTCTCAGCATGATGACCACTAGCACTGGCGATCTGGAATCTCTCACAACTTCCAGGTCCGGCGCCTCCCCAACATCCTTCCTCAGTCCTTCTCTCGTGTTGCAAAGCAGACGACATGGCTCGTCGTGTACCGGCTCGTTCGATGTTAGACCAACCTCTCGCTGGACGGTGTCCGCAGTCCCTGAGTCAGAGGTAAATTGATACCCGAACTCCGTAGTTTGGACTCTAAGCTTCTCTTGCTGTGCTTGGGCTAAGTTTAGGCCAGACTGTACGTCCTCCATACCCTCCTGGTTGCGGAGTTCGCCAAAATCGAACAATTTCTCGTCGTCTAGTCTCTCCGTGTCAGCAGTCAGACGCACTGATACAGCTTGTTGGGTTGCACGACGACTTCCTCGAGTAATCCTCATAGATTCACAGGTCATATCGTCTATGTTAACTCAACTCGAGTCGTCGATGCCACCACTGGTTAACATGCACGTCCTATCCCACAATCCCACCGGTCTGCCTGGGGACTGGGTGGGGTAGTATTTTTAGTTCCAGGTCACCTGGTCAGCCCACAGGTGGGTTTTCTCTCTATCTGGGCATGTGTTCTGTTACCGATGTCCATTCACTGTATTTGCCTTTTAAACTCTCCTACGTCGCATGCTGTAACCTTGATATGGATGTGTTGCTAGATGGTCTAGCTTATTAGCCCCATGTGTTAGGTTATTAACGTATTTGACGCTGCGCATACATCAATGTCTGTTATTTTTTTTTCACAAGCATGCAGCACGTCCTGAAAGCTTGTTGCTGTCGGACGTAGCAATGTACATCATCCTATCCCACATGTCCAGAGGCAGTCGGCGTATTTTTGTGTCTTGTTCCTGCCGCAATCTCTCAAGATGGTTCTGATGACTGACCTTCAGGTCTTGCTTCCGTTCCTGTTGAACATTATCCAGCCCTCTATCAAAATCGTCGACGGCTTTCTGGTTTTACATGCTGACTGCAGCTCCTGTTTCTCTCTCTCCTTCTCCTCCTCCTGCAGTCAGACATCTCCTGTCTCACAAGCACCCCGTCTCGCTCGTGGCCCTCGTTCACCTGGCTTTTCGGCTACACCATATGTTCTTCGCGACAGCGCTCGGCATCGTGCCGCAGACTGTCCAACTCATGCGCCTGTTTTTGCTGCAGACGGTGAACGGCTGATCGCTGTTCGCCTCCGGCCTATCTCGCTCGCTGGCCACGGTCGCGTCAACCTGATTCTGCAGTCACTCCAGCGCCTTGCGCTTCTCTTCCTCCAAACTGTCTTTATTCATCATGACTGTTTCTATGTTGTCAGCCACTTTTAGAGGGATGGAATGGTGGCTCTTCTCTTCTTGACCTCTCGTAGTAACTGCACAAGTTTCAGGTCTCCACTCCGGATCTGGATCCTCTGCATTTCTGGCGCCGTTTACAATTTCGATGATAAGGTCGTAGACTGGGGTCTTCACGCACAACACGTTCACCTCTCCTGTCAAGTATGGGTGTCGACACTGAACTCTCCCAGTTCCGTCGGCCAAGATGAGGGTTGTCCATTCCTGTAGCTTCTGGTCTTCAGCTACTAGGTCTTCTCTCACGGTGATGCAATTACAACTGGTGTCTCTCAGCACCCTCACTGATGTGTTTCCGACGAATCCTGACATAACCCGCATGTTCGGTACTTCATTCTCAGGCAACGCGATGTTTGAGACTGGTAAGAATGTAGCATCGCTAAACGGGATGCATCGATTCTTTCTGAAAGATTCAATCAGCTCCGGTGTCGCCCGCCTTTCTCCAGGCTCAGTCAGTAGATGACGTCACATCATTGGCCAGTACAGCTGCGGTTCTGTGTTGAGACGTGGTACTACTTCTACCTGCTATCCCGCAATCTTGGTTGGTCCTTCTGATGTTATCGCCTCGGGGAACGTCCTTAGAAGGACACCGTATCGCCTTGTGTCTTTTCTTTCCACAAAGAAAACATGTCAAGCTTTCAATCGGTATGTGTTTCGGTATGTCTCTGACATTGTGGGTTTCCTCTGCTGGTGTAGACCCGCGCTGCAGCTTACCGGGCCCGAACTTCATATTGTGGGTGACCAGGTATCTTTGAGCGAAGTTTGCAGAGGCCTTCAGGAACTTGTCCTTTTGCTCTCTGAGGTGCGCGGCCAGGTCCTTATAACATGCGCTGAGGACTTGTTCTTTGATAATGAGGTCACACGGGTCCTGGTACTCCTTGTTTAAACCAGCCAGCTCTATCCATTTCTCTAGGTAGTTCCTGATTCTTTCAATGAATAGGCTGAGTATTTCTCTTTCCTCAGGCTTGCAATTACGAAATCGTCGTCTGTAACCCTCTTCAGTGAAGTCGTACTGTCTCAGCAAGGCGGCTCTCAACTGCGTATAATCCTCGGCTTCTTCTCTAGGCAAGCGGGTGTAAAATTCAAGCGCTTGTACCTACGATACACTGCAATTCTCTAAACTGACAATGTACACACACGCTTCCTAGCATGGTCTTTTATAGTTTTCTAGCTTTCCAGAATAATCTAGCAAATTCATACAACACAACCAATCAGAACAGAACACGTAACCGGAACTCTTAAATATTGATGAAAAAGAATATACTAGAATGAACTACCAGGTTCCATTGTTATTTTAAGCGTCTTCTATACTATGTTGCAAAATGTTGCCGACACTTTGACGTCACATGTGAGGTCGCTCGACAGAGCGCGACTTCACTCGAACGTTCTGGTCTATTCGCAGCGAAACTACGCATTACAAAAATCGACCGCGACTATCCGTGCGACTTTGCTAGAATTCCCCGGAAGTTTCACGACTTCGGTCAGCACTTCTCGGCTGCCGTCTCCACGCGCACAGAAAACAACTATGAATATTCGAGCGGCTTTCCGAACTTTCCGGAATCACCTCTGAGTATCACAAGACAGTCGGTTCCGCTCTTCGTGCGAACGAGAGTGAATCCTACTAAAAAGGTACGCGATTCGTATTAAAAATAGCTCAAATATCTGCTCGTTTCCTACGATTAATGCATGCATGCTCTCACAGAATAACACAACCACAAACGTAACAATCATTATCATCATCATCATCACCATCATCATCATCATCGTCATTGTTTTGTTTTCTGAAAATATAATGTCATGTATACGTGCAGCCTGTCAACACTGACAACACCAGCTGACGAGAAGTGGTCACAAGTATTCGTCATCGTGGATTCAAATAGTCACATGACTGTCTTACTACAAAAGGTCGTGGTGTTCAGCGGTACCTTGGACCAGGCACTATCTGCAGCCTCATCACACACGTTAAAGCTGGACGTCCCCGAGGGAACAGGTACAAATTTCCACATCCCCCTAACAAATAAACTTAACCCTTTGGCTTTCGGTATCGGGTTTTGTCGCGGTGATTCCTGCTGGAATCACCTTGCCAAAACCTGCTATCGATAGCCAAAGTGTTAAAAGATTAAAAAGAGTGCCAAGCGTATGGCAAAAGATTCAATAACGAACAAAGAAATTATAAAGAAACGCGATTTTGAATAACAAGGGCAAACAGTTAACCTATTTGTCTTGCTATTGTATCTGTATGTTCTTTTGCTTTTTTTCCGTTTATTACAAGTACAGTTTCTGTTAGAAAATGTTGCTTCACATGAAGTTACCCTTATATTCCTGCAGCGCATTAGTGCTAACTGAGCAAGTCCGAAGTCACATAAGCACAATTCTCTTTATTTTTGTAGTTCTATTGTACATGTTGAAACACAAGCCCTTCCATCATCAAAGCATAAATGTTTTCATTCTCTGCTTTGACAGTTCTCGTGAGCGGTTTCCGTGCGTGGGACAAGGTGTTGTCAGAAGGGGAGAGGGCTGCCGCTTCCTTAACGTGCTCTGGGAACACGACCAGCAACATACTGACCTGGTCGCCACCCCCCAGCACCGTTCAGCTGCCCAGTGTCTGCGATGGTACGTTGTCAACATGGATGCTGTATATGAATAATTCCTTAACTCATTCGAGACGTGCCGCCTCCGGATACGCAGCTTTTGCTGCGTATCCGGAGCCTGCACGTCTCGAATGAGTTAATGCAGAATTGTCTTGAGTTTGTCATCACAAAGTACCTAAGGCCATGAACCAAGAAAGCAACTAAATTCAAATAAGTTGTCTTTTTGATAACACGCATTTAGCGGATAACATGAAGTAGGAATTAACTTATTCTTTGCACAGAAAATTGATGCCAATGCTTGCTGCCAACGAATGGTTTGATTTCTGTAATTTCGGTGTTTCTTCTATTCTTTCTTTAAAATGGCCCGATTGAAAAAATAAGATACGTGATCTTCTATCTATCTATCTATCTATCTATCTATCTATCTATCTATCTATCTATCTATCTATCTATCTATCTATCTATCTGTCTATCTGTCTGTCTGTCTGTCTGTCTGTCTGTCTGTCTATCTGTCTCTATCTGTCTGTCTGTCTGTCTGTCTGTCTGTCTATCTGTCTGTCTGTCTGTCTGTCTGTCTGTCTGTCTGTCTATCTGTCTGTCCTGTCTGTCTGTCTGTCTATCTGTCTGTCTGTCTGTCTGTCTGTCTATGTCTGTCTGTCTGTCTGTCTGTCTGTCTGTCTGTCTATCTGTCTGTCTGTCTGTCTGTCTGTCTGTCTGTCTGTCTGTCTGTCTGTCTGTCTGTCTGTCTGTCTGTCTGTCTGTCTGTCTGTCTGTCTGTCTGTCTGTCTGTCTGTCTGTCTGTCTGTCTGTCTGTCTGTATATATATATATATATATATATATATATATATATATATATCCAGACATATATATATATATATATATATATATATATATATATATAATATATATATATATATATATATATATATATATATTATATATATATATATATATATATATATATATATATTATATATATGTATGTATGTGTGTGTGTGTGTGTGTGTGTGGTGTGTGTGTGTGTGTGTGTGTGTGATTTACCCCCGACCACTGGTATAAACAATCTTTTCGACTACATGTTATATGCCTAAAAATGTGTTTAATAACCCAATTGTGCATGCAGTCAACGATACTAATATTTATGCAACTCACGCCCGCTTCCCGCCAGGGTGATATAACTCACGAATGGTGATAAAGCCTATGCTGCTTCCGACGCCACTATTCTCCGTGTCGTTGACGTAACGATCTGTCAGTAGCCGTGTCTGAGTCTAAGTAAACAGCGAATCAGTCAAGTTGAAGGCATGTGGCATCGAACTGTTTAGCAGGGAAAATTTGTCGATTCAAGTTCAAAGCACTCTCAAAAGTCGTTGCATAATTAAATTGCGCTTGCCTTCCTAAAAAAAAATAAATCACTCGTGCTCAGTGTTGCCGATAAAATGCCAGCTTTAGCTCGCATTTTATTGGCCGGACTGAGCACGAGTGATTTATATTGCGAGGTCAGGCATAATTTAATCACTATATATATGCAGTGCATGCGGTCGCATGTACAGGAAGGTTAAAAGTAGAGTATCACTCGATATCGTAACAACCATCCACAATTTATTTTTCCAGCTGTGGACGAATGTGAAGGAAGTCCTTGTGGAACACACCCGTGTGACAACCAGGCGGGTGGCTTTGTGTGTCACTGCCAGGCCGGGTGGACGGGAGTCACGTGTACCACACCACCCGACCCTTGTCAAAACCACCAGTGTCGTCACGGCGGTACCTGTGTGCCTGGTGGAGCCAGTAACTACACGTGTGCCTGTCCTGCCGGCTACACTGGGGATCGCTGCGATCTAATTTCAGGTGAACTGTGTTAACCCTTCGGCTGTCGGTAGAGGTTTTCTGTTGCGAATGACAAAAAAACACTACCGACAGCCAAAGGGTTAAAACAATGCAAGCAGTATATTTAATAGTTTTGATTAAGGCCGTCAATATATTTATTATGCCTGTCAGCAAAGGTTTGTATGTGTTTGATGATGTTGTTGCTGCTTTGACAATTTGATGATATATTCTCATTGTAACAACAACGGCGGCCCCGGGACCTGTTGCTCTCTAGGAATATCAGATGAAGCTACATGAAAATTGTTTCATTGAAAATGACACTATTTATGCCGGAGCGACTGTCTAATAGCCGGCGCTGTTCTTATAGCGACGGGCCCCCAGGTAGCAACTGTGAAAGTATAATTCGTCTTTTTGTTTTGTTGATGCGTATTTCTGATTTGTGTAACTAGTATCAGCCAAGCAGAAAGTTTAAAAACATTATATTACGTGTTTAAGAGTATACTATGATAGGGCTGTCCTTAGTTTGCTTTGTGCTAGGGAGGTTCGGGTCGGGTTGGGGCCGTTGGCGCCGGCCATGAGACGCCTTGGCGACGGGCTTCACCCGTCCCGAGCCATTGTCCATTTCAGTGTTGTGTGTGAACTGTTGTGTGAGTTTGGGTGATTGCGAGTTGCACCTGAGGTGGCGAAACAAATTTTCCTGTACGTGGCAACATGTATTTGGAACAATAAAGTTGATTCATTCATTCATCCATCATTCATTCATTCATTCATTCATTCATTCATTCATGAACCCTTGAGGATTACTTTTTCTGTGTACATAATTACCTCGATTTCCTGTCAAATCATTTCTGCCTTGACACACCAAATTCACTATTCTTAGTTGGTTAAGGAAGGTGTGCTTTTTTCCTGGATGTAAGCCACGCTTTAGACTCTTATCCTGTTGATCTCATTACTTGTGTGCATATTGCTATCGTACGTATTTGTGTATTTCCACAGAATGTTATTTGTACGGTACCAAGAATCATGGGACCAGACACCTGTGTGGGCTTAGTCCTGCGCCAGCCACTAAGCGAGGTGCTCCGCTATTCTTGTATAGCTATTCTACAAAACACTCCGATTGCTTACTGGCTGGCGCAGGACTCATCTCAACTGGTTCTCTACTGTTTTTTTCCCCCCCGGGCACCTCGCTTATTGACTGACGCAAGACTAAACCCACTCGTACAATTGATTCCAGGTGTTGAATGCGTTGAGAGTATCTTTAGATGGTCCAAACCATATATTAATGTTAAATTGGAAACATATATGGTGCTAGGTTTGGCCACTTGTAAACTAATTACCTTACAGCGCTTTTCATTTGAAAAAGTATGAAAAAAACACAACTATGCACGACAGGAATTTTGTCTTTTTAAAGAAATTATATTTATTTATTTATTTATTTATTTATTTATTTATTTATTTATTTATTTATTTATTTATTATTTTATTATTTTTTATTGTATCATTTTATTATTTTATTTTATTTTATTTTATTTCATTTATTTCTTTTCTTTTCTTTAATTAATTAAGTTATTATTTATTTATTTATTTATTTTTATTTATTTATTTATTTATTTATTTATTTATTTATTTATTTATTTATTTATTTTTAGGCGAGGGGGGGGGGGGATGGGGCGCCTTTTTAGCAACGGCATTTGTGAAAACTGTCTACTCTCCGAATGAAGTTTTAACCCCTACACTGTCGGAAAAATGCAAACACGAATCAACTGCAAGAGGCAGAGAACCTCACGAGCCTCCACAGATGCAGGGGTTCACGAAGTTCTCTGCCTCTTGCTGACATCTATTCACATCTGTGTTTCTTTGATTGATCTGATTATTCAGTACTGAATTAGCCCTGCTTTCAAAGACGCATTTGTTGCGTCCGCTGGTGGTGCAGGGGTCAGTTGGCACCCGCCAGGTTCTAAAGTTCATTGTCCATCGTTCATTTAGTTGCTGGCGGGTGGGGAGACTGGACCACATGGGGAAACTGTTCAGCATCTTGTGGTGACGGAGTTCGATCTCGCCAGCGACTCTGCGACAACCCGGCACCTCGCTACGGCGGGCAGGACTGCATTGGTGCAGACACAGAGACACAAGGGTGCAGTGGAGTGCTGTGTCCTGCTGGTAATAATAATAATAATAATAATAATAATAATAATAATAATAATAATAATAATAATAATATAATAATAATAATAATAATAATAATAATAATAATAATAATAATAATAATAATAATAATAATAATAATAATAACAATAATAATAACAATAATAATAATATAAAATAATAGATATATTATTATTAGTAATGCACATTCCTATCCGACGACCTCACCCTTTATTACCAATATCAAGAGACCACATGGGGAAACTGTAAAAGGATAAGGATCTATGCCTCTTCGAAATGTTTTTGAGTATTGTCTGTCCGCAGTGATTTCGCTCTCTGTCGTTTTTGCGAGTCGCTCGTTGCCAAGGAAACCAAGCTCACTCACTGCTACCCTCTACAAACCTGGTGTATAAAGATCCAGACGATGTATTTGTTTATTTACTAGTTGGCGTTCTATACGTCGATATATTAATAAAAGTCTGTTTGAAAGTGATTCGGCTCAGACGAAAACAGTGGATGAATAATCCGGACAAACACGCGATGTCTATTTAATCCACTTGTGTGTGTGTGTGTGTGGGGGGGGGGGGGGGGTCTAAATACGTGCATGTTTGACCTACTTCTGATTTTCCAACTACGTCTGTACTATGTTTTTAATTATTTTTTCCAATGATTACAAAAAAAAAAAATATCGCATTCTTTTGCTCGTTAGTATATTTGACAACGAGAATTGTATAACTGCAAGGCGCAAAGGAAACAAAATATGTCTCCTGTGCGGTGTGTTAACTATGCAAAGATATTTTAACAATGATGGATGGAAAAGCATACTTACGCCCGTAAACAGATTGAGGCACGCCGAAACTATAGGCTTCTTGCTACGCGTACCCATTATTACTCATGCGTTTGTTTTTAATAAAAACGTAGAAACGTGTATAGAACGGTCCTTATACTTCACTAGTTTCCTTTTTCCTTTAAAAAAAATCATTATTTGTGTGCTGCTCTGTGATTTTGGACCTTACCTGTCAAGCCATAAAGTTCACAATCACAGACCAGCATGATCTAGTCCATTCCTCTCTTATTGATAGTAAACCGCCGTGCTTTGAGACGTCGTGCAACGCCAACACCAATTACTATTCCATTTTCATTGGGCAGCAAATGTGACCTGGAGTGAATGGGGTCAATGGAGCGTCTGCAGCGTCACCTGTGCAGGAGGAAAGAGAAGTCGCCAGAGATCTTGCACAGAGGGAGATAAGCAAAACGCGACCGGATGTGTGGGTGTGCATGAAGAGGAAGAGGCCTGCGCTACATCCTCGTGCCCAGGTCTCTATGACATACTCTTCATTATTTCAGCAGTAACCCTGTTTAACTCATTTGCAGCGAACCGCATCCGGATACGCGGCATGAAGCCGCGTATCCGGGTCCCTCTTGGCTTGACTTCGCGAACGAAGATTTTATAGGAGTTGCCCACGATTCGCTACTCAAACCGAGAGACGCCAAATTAGTCTGGCACTACCCTTGAACTATTTACAAGCTGCTGTGATGTTGTATGTGTATGCATTAATAAAAAGTGATTCGTCGAATTGAGTATCTTAAAGGGGCACGACCGACCTTTTTTAATGCTTCAGTTCGCAAAAAGCTTTTACTGGGCTTCAGTATGCATACCCACTTAGACAGTGACCACCCTATTGTCCCACCAAATGCTTTCTTTCGTCCGTTCAAAGCGAAAGAGGCCACCGGAATCGTGCGGCTGGACCCGGTCAAAAGATTGCTTCCGATAGACGATCAGGAAGCTGACGTCATAACTATTCTATACGACCTTAGGTCATCCGCATAATTATAACCAATCAGAGACAAGATGTCGGATGAACCAGCGAAGAAAAAAGAAAGTATCAGTCGACTCGCGCCGGCCGACAATGACAGACTCGTAATTGAAGAGAAGAAAGAGAAAGAGAGACAAGATACCCCTAAGTAGAACTGACATCGGACAAGGGAATATAGAGCTTGGCTTGACCGCCCATCCGGAATTTGTCGCTTTCTTGCTATGTGAAACAGTAAGTAATCCGGTTACGATCTTTGTCGATCTTCCTGTAGTTTCACGAGCGCTAGAGACTGAGAATTCATGATCTTCAGTAGAATTTATCTCTTACGGATTTTGCAAGATTTTAAACCTGTTTTATCATGAAGTTACGAGCTAGTTCATCAGATTTTATGCTGCAAGGATCAGACAACTACGGCCTGTGTGTCAAAATTGCGGCACTGGCTGCCGACATCGATGGTCGTGACACGTTTTTGTCTGTGCGGGCTCTCATTCACTCGATTCACAGAGGTAGTGTTTCTGCTGCGTTGGTGCATTTGTCGTTTCCAGAGATGCTTTCAGCTACGTAGACTTCGATGTGTGTGATGTGAAACTGCAATGTAGAAATGGGTATAAGTGGGTGAAATACCACGTTCTGTTTCGTGACGCTGGCTCAGTCGCCGGATTGGCGCGGAGACCGAGTCGAAGAACTTGAAGCCACGCCCACAGCACGATTTGCCCGTTCATCTCAGGGCAACAGGTCAAGCGGAACCCGCATTGATTTTGACAGCATAGCGAATAAGTGGAAAATTTATTTTACATTCTCGTGGAAAATTATGTCAAAGGGATGCCGGAGAACATCAGTACATGTCTACACTGACGCGTACAACGATGACCGCCTCCGTCGTCTGCAGTATCGATTGATCGGGTTCTGCCTTGTGACGTAGGCTAGTTAATATGCACAAATTCAAAACGAGGCCGATGCAGACGATAATTTGCACCCTCGGGTACAAAAACAACACACCCATCAAACGATGAATTTCGACATTTGGCATAGTATTTACATCATAAAGTTCTAAGTTACTGAGTACACAAAGGACCCATACATAATACTGTCAGCAGTATCTGTTGCAGACAGTTTTCCGACTGTGTTGAGATGATTAAACCTGGGGAGAATCGCTTTAAGGGATAGCGTTTAATCATCTTCATGCCATGAAACACATACCTATAATATGCGGATTTTTAGGTATATAGTTTAACCATTTCCCTTGTGCCCTGCCATAAATGTAATATGGGGCGTTTTTTTTATATTTTCTTTTTTACTGCAGTTTGAAACAAAAAGGTGGGGGGGGGGGGAGGGAGTGTGTGAGGGGTGGGGTGGGTGGGTGGGTGGAGGGGTGGCTACTTTTAAACGCCGCAAACATAAGCTTAATTGCTTTTTGTTCTAATCGCTACTATTTTATTGTTTTTTTCACAGTTGTATAACAAGCATATAACCCTTTCCACCTGCGTGTGTTTTATTCCCCCTTTGTTTCTCTTATTCCAGTGCACGGCGGCTGGAGCGAGTGGGCAGATCAGAGTCCGTGTTCCGTCACGTGCGGCTTGGGACAGAAGACACGTGAACGCACGTGCACCAATCCGCTGCCAGCAAATGGGGGCAGTCTATGTTCCGGCATGACCACGGAGAATTCAACCTGCAATGTGGCTGCCTGCAGTGGTACTGATGAACTTGTTTTTATTGAAACTTCTTTGCTGTCAGCTGGCACGAACGATGTTTGTGAAACCACTACAATATTAATAATAATACCAGTTATTATATAGGCGCTATTCCCAATTCTGCGAATCGACTCAAGGCGCCGCAAACTGAACCCAACACGCACGCTCACGTGACACACACATACATACACTCTGAAGACAAACTCAGTACTAGACAAACACAGGACATTCACGTGGTGCAGTGGGTCAGCTCATCTACTGAGGTTTCGGGAATTGTTATCGCTTGTATTTGAAATGTATAAAGTGGCCTGAAACCGCTACCAAAGTGGAGGGAGAGGAAGAGCCAGAGTACCGGCCCGGAGAAAGAACCCCCGACGGTCCGCCCGAATTAACGGTGACACTTACTAGAGGAGAAAAGTCCGACGCCGGAACCCGGTATCGAATCTCGCAACTTTAGCACTGGTAGCAGGCGCCTTAACCATTGCGCCACGGACCGCCCCAAAACTATTATTATTAATATTAGTCAGTTTTCTTCAGGCATATGCTCGTGCTGAGCCAGCAAGGGGTAGTGACCCGCATGAGCCGCGCTTCCGCGGGAACCCAAAACGATCCTATATGTCTTGCTGTAGTGGGGTTTTGTGCGCTCTGTTCCGGCCGTGAAGAGGTTAACGTTTATGTGCTTAACCCAAGGCCGCATTTGCTACATTTTGGAGGTGTAACCAAACGACTATGTACCAGATGCAGGAGATGGATCCACCATGATAATTCAAGGGTAGTCCTCGATTTGCTTATATAAATATAATTATAATATTTCATTAAATTCTGAGAATGCTGCTCTTGCTACGCTAATGCCGTGGAATTCCAGGCTGGTCAGCTTGCATTGTGTCATCAGCTGCCCTTTTTGTGACTGCATCGCCTACTAGTTCTGGAAAGGAGAGGGTTAGTGGGAGTGAAGGAATGACAGACCTATCATTTTAAACCTTTCACTGAACACCTGATACATAAAGTAGTAGGGACTACCCCCATGCGCCCCGCAATCCGCTGAAGAATATCCAGTCCTCCCCCCGAGAGGGGAGGTTAGTGCATGAATATTCCCAAACAGATCTTGATCCTGCTGGATAGATTTAAGTTTTTGCCGCCTACAACCGGTATATATATATATATATATATATATATATATAATATATATATATTATATATATATATATATATATATATATATATATATATATATATATATATATATATATATATATATATATATATATATATATATATATATATATATATAAAATCACTCACTAGGACAACCAGGACACAGCCGAGAACGGACCACCGCTCCGTTGCCCAACCAACCGAGACGACGCAACGTGCTGAGACGGTTCACCGCACAGCTCGCCATGTCTAACCACAGACGTCAACCCGCCGAAACACCGACTCAAGACGACCGGCAACTATGTCGACTGCAGCTTCAACCCAAGAAGAGCCACAGTACCCAACGTTTACGTTTCCAGAGACCCCAACCTAACAACCAGACGAACCCCCCGCCGCCTTTTTCGAAAGACTGAAAGCTTTTAGCGCCAGTGCAATGGCGCTCACACCAGAGAGAGAGCAACCGGCCGCTTCACAAGCGAGCTGGCCGAGCACTTCGTCAACAACCCATCGAGTACTACGTACTACAACCATCCACGTGAAGCGACACTCCAGCTCGAGCCACCGTCAGAATCCGAATCCGAAGCGGACCCTACACCAACCCCCCCCCCTCCCCACCCCCCCCCCCCCCCCCCACCCCCGCCAATCCACATCCCCGACCACCTAATCCAGGAGAGGGAGTGGACGAAGAGGGAGAAGAAGGTACGCATAGGAACCATGGACCTCGACGGCCTCGTACGACTACTTACGACAGCTATACCCGCGATTCTCTCCACGGAGGGAGAATACTACCACAGAGCGACAACCACAGTCAGATGGCTGTTCGATCAAGGGAACCTGAATGACCACCAACCACCAAAGACCACCCACACAGGCTGCCAAGCGGTCCCCTAGGTACAATAAGCGGAGACCCAGACCATGCCACAGCCCCCAACCAAAGCAACGGGAAGCCAGGCGTCACAAGCCACCAAGACCAAAGGCACCAGCACCCAGCCACCCACCACCCAAGAAACAGAAAGACCAACACGAGAAGCAGAATCGCAAACTACACCACCGCCTCAACCACGGACGAGGTCAACAGGGAGCCAGGCCTCCCAAGCGACAAAGACCAAAGGTACCAGCACCCCACCCACCACTACCCACGAAGCAGAGAGACTCACCGACCCAACCACCACCACAGCGGCCAGTACAAACACGGTACGGGTCGCCACCAAGGATCAAGCTACAGACCCCACCCCGACACAGCGTCCAGCCGGCGCACAAACCGACACTACCACCAACCACAACCAGGCGACGAAAACCCACCAACGACGCCACCGACCACCCAAGAGAGTCCGAGATCAAACCAAACGCCCGGCGCTCCTCCCGACACCCCCACCACACCTCCAAACGCCACAGCAGAACCACAGCGCACCCCGTTCATCTCAGCGGCCGACCCCCAAGCATAGAATCCACTGGCTACCACCACCTCCACCCCAACTACCCAGACCCTACAGCCAGCGTCGGTTCCTCCGGCCACCACCATCCCCGCCACCATTCATACAACACCTTTTAGAGTGGCTGGCACTCCAACCTCCCCTAGCCTGGCACTAAGTCGCACCACCCGCCCGGCCCCGGCAACACCACCAGCCGCTGCGCGACGGAGCGACAGACAGCCAGCCAGATGACCCCCCCCCCCCCTTGCCCCCCCCCCCCCCCGGACGAAATCACCGAAAGCTGGAAGTCCGTATTCCTTTAAAAATAGCACTAGCACTACATTGTGCGTCCACTTGCTAGGTGGATATGCTGGCACCTCGAAGATACGCCTATATTGTACGTTATGAAAACACAAAGACATAATGGAAATCACAACAGAAACGGGTGAACAACGCGGAAATAAGTGTTATTAATGAAACCATCGGTCATATTATCATCCGATTCTCTGTTTTCAGTATGCACCTCATTGAGGCGACCCACCGGCACACTGCTGAGGTGCGAGCGGTTGCAGTCACCGTACCTCATGCTGTGCAATCTCACCTGTGCTCCGGGGTATGTCTCACCGTCCGAGCCTTTCCCTCAATACAAGTGTGGAGAGGAAACTAACTTCATATGGAACCATCAGGTGGACAGGCAGCTTGATACAGAATTGCCGAGCTGTAACAGTAAGCAACAGATTCGTTCTCGTCAGTTGAATAGTTTTCAGTCTCAAAAGCTGCGTATGTTGGCGGGTGGGTTGGGGTGTGTAGTGCATTTTGAGAAACGGTGCAGCTAGGATAAACGTTTGACCCGCGACTGTCGTAGTTGTAGGTTCGATATTAAAAAAAAATTAAAATAAAAAGGTCGAGAGCGGTGATTCATACAAAGTTGTATTAACCCATAACAGTTGCACGTACAAAGGATAAACACACGTACAAGTTATGCATGCTCATAATATAGGCGCCTTTTCGCTTTTTTGTACAGTCCTCTGCTAGTGCCGCCGTGAGATGGCCTTAGCTGCCTGCCCAGCGTTAAACCCAAATAACTAACTAACTCCTCTCCTAGTGGGACTGAAGGAATCACAGCGACTGCGTTGTACAAGCACCAGCTGATACAATTTCTGCTCAGATGTCCCCTTTTTAGACAATACCGTTATATGCAAAATCAGTTATTGTAATTAACTCTTTGGCTGTCGTTAGCGCTTTTTGTCTCGATGATTCCTTTCATAATTTCCAGCTCCATCGTTTCCGTCGAAGGCGGCCTTGACACAGAGTGTGACCATGTCCACGGACTGTGATCCAGGAACTGCTTACAAGGTGCAGAGTGGCGTGGCCAGCAACATCCACTCAACTGTTCCTTGCACCATCAGCAGTGGCTGTTACACGCAGCTAACAACAAGCTGCCGTGATGGCGGCACAAATCGCAAAAGAAGAGGCGCTGGTTTGCTGATCATCAATCTGAATATCACTGTGGACTTATCGGCGTTTGCAAACGCTAGCACCAGTAAGCCATTGTCCTAGTTCTATATGCTTATTATATATGGGTTGAGGTGGCTGGTGTGTGTGTGTGTGTGTGTGTGTGTGTGTGTGTGTGTGTGTGTGTGTGTGTGTGTGTGTGTGTGCTCGCGCCAGCATGCATATGTTTGGTCTTATTTAATCGTTTAAGCATGTTTTCTAAAGGAAATATGTGTTGTTGTTGTTTTACGTTATCCCTTTGCGTGTCGGTATCGGATTTCGTCGCCACCGACACGAAAAGGGTTAATTTTATTTGCATAGATCACGACATTATTATGTTGATACATGCAGATAGTTAATTGTGTGTTTTAAAGCTGAAAAGTTTCTAAGCATTGTATGTTTGAGAAATAAACACGGACGCTACCATACGAAAACGATGGCATTTATTGTCTCAAGAATGGTAAATGTGTGTGCAGCGGGTTAAAAAAAAAAACAACAACCAACAACATTGTAATGGGTCAGCTTTTGCTTCAGATGGTGCCAATAACCGCCAGATGTACTTACAAGAACCGAATCTAGATGTCCGATGCGTTATTGACGAGGACATTTTGATTCGGGTCGAGTAATCACATGTGTCGGCTATCGGCTGTCGGCTATAAAGCAAACTTTGGCTCAATATATTTGATGTACCTATTCCAAAACAAACTTTACCTTTGCCTGGAGTCGTTCAGTGTGCGGCTATTTCAGGTCTGGGCTTGCAGAGACTAAACACCGGCAGAGGACTGTCAACTCAGCGCGGCAAATTTCGTCTCACGTAGACAAGTGATATATATATATATATATATATATATATATATATATATATATATATATATATATTATATATATATATATATATATATATATATATATATATATATATATATATATATATATATATATATATAAATATATATATATATATATATATATATATATATATATATATATATATATCGTGGGCTTTATTGCGTAATTTCTGCTTGTAATTCCGTCAAGGATAATGACATAAAATGCAGCAGATTGGATATTTTAGTCCTTTTCTCAGGTTATCGCTTTCGTGAGAAATGTTAGCTTGTATCTCCTCATTTTACCTAGTGCACCGATTATCTTCGTATGATTGCTGTTTGTCTGTTCTACGTTCATGTTTGTATATACGGGGAAAAATCGAGAGTACACACCAAGATATATTCATTACTAGTGGGAATAAGGATGTTGTCTTTTTTAAATTATTTTTTTTTATTTATTTTCACAAATGCAAGTATTCAGATTGTATCTTCTTGGTCTGCAAGGGTTTTGGAGAAGGAAAGTATCTCAAGCAAATTCATGAATATTAATTTGCTTGTTATACAATATATCAATAGATGTGTGACAGAAGGGACAATTTATAAAATTGGCACATAAAATGATAACATGAAAAAAAAGAAATAAAAATAAATTGAACTGGTCTAAAACACGTTCACCTATCAGAGCGAATATAGTCAAACATTTCACAAACATATGTAATGTTTCAACATAAAAATTAGGACACCACCATCGACTATGATGGGTCAAAGGTGGTGTCAGAATATCTTGTTGCTAATTTATCTTGCAGCACTCTTGAATCATCATGGTTCATATGTCTCCTGAATTTCAGCGTAGCTTACAGAACAGATCCAAATCGGGGAATTTCGACATTTGACTCAATGAGACGGCCCCAGTACGCTAAAGGATATGTGGCCGAAATCGACCTCAGTGCGCCTGCGCACGAATGTGATCGGGCTCACTGTGGCCGAATGTGGCTCCTACATACAGCCTTCTGCGCACTGGGGTCTACCAGGACACCCGACCTCCAAAACGGCTTTAAACAGATGGTGATTATGTTTGACTTGACTGAGCTTTGTTCTTTTTCAGGATTTATCCTTTTATTGTATGGTCGGTTACATCTGCTTTCTGTTTCTTTACAGACGACACAAACAGCACTCAGAAATTCACGGAGCTGCTACAAATAGCAGGAACGTGGGCCGACGCGATAACCATGAACGACACGGGGAAACTGTTTACCGTCAACATTGGCGGCGTGGAGATCAAACCAGACTTGGGCTCTGTCAACTACACAACAGACCTTTATTGTCCCTCTGGTTCCATACCGCACCTTGACTTCTGCGGTAAGTAAATGAAGCATCAAGATAAAAAGATTGAATGCTTACAAAACTGCAAGACAAAATCCACTTTAACAATGAATTACACCAAATCGCATTTTTCTCCTTCTTCAATGTATACTGATGAGCAAAAGAAATGCGACATTCTTGAAACATCGAAAACACTAAAGTGTTTCTGATTATTACCAAAATGTCGCATTTCATTTTGCCCGTCAGTATATACATTGCTTTGTATCTTGTGCAGACAGACGTCGGCTTTAAATATAATAAACCCTTTGAGCCTCACTATAGTGCGTTTTTTTTTTTTTTACACTATAGTCATTCCTGCAGGAAACACTTCGATAATTTTTTTTACCAACAGCCAAGGGGTTAATGGTCTTTATGTAGTTTTCTTGCAGCAGGTCGGTCCTTCTCGTATTCCGGCAGTGAATGGGGTTAATATTGTATCTTTTTACAGTGGCGTGTCCTGCTGGCTATAAAGAAGTGTCCGGAGAGTGTGTGCCGTGTCCGCTAGGTCAGTACCAGGACCAGCTTGCCTCCACTGTCTGTAAGGACTGTCCGGGGGACACCACGTGGCACCTTCTGGGGGCGGTCAGCATCACACAGTGCATAGGTAAGATTAGGATTGTTTACTTGGTAGCTTCTGTCATTGATTGTTTGACTGACTGACTGAAGGATTGCATGGATGGATGGATGGATGGATGATGGATGGATGGATGGATGGATCGATGGATCGATCGATCGATCGATCGATCAATCGATTGGTTAATTGTCTTTAAATGATGTTGTGAGGCCACTTTAGTTTGTGCGTTTCCGGGAGCTGTCACCACAGCACAGTGCATACGACCTTGATTGGTATTTTGATCTATTGTTAGCATCGCAGAGTATTTCGATACTGTTTCTTGTTCTTCAGTTCCAAGTTTACTTTTTGTTGTGTTGTAATTCGTTCAGCCCTTGGTACACCGAAAGAGTATATTGATCAACCTTGAGGGTCCTAGCATGGCGCCTGAATAACTTTATTAGTGGCCATCTAGGCAAACACTTCATCAATGAAATCTCTCATTGCATCTTTCTGGTATAAGGAAAGGCTAAAGAGATGCACTTGTTTGTTTTCTTGTTTGTCTAGTCAATGGTGACTAATACATATACTACGTATCATCTAAGCTGTGTATGGTAATGGCCAGTGTAAGTATACGACATCATTCGAGTCATCGGAAACACTTCAGTGTTACCGATGTCTCGAATGATGTCACATTTCTTCTGCTAGTCAGTAGATTGAATCGAATAATGTCGCTTTTTTGTGCTTGTTAGTATATTATTCAACATTATGAAATGTAATGTTCTGTTTCTCTAGTACCGCTGAATACTCCTCTTGCGCCAGAAAGGAACGACGACGACACTCCTCTATCCCACACCACCGTTATCATCATCGTTGTGAGTGTGTGTGGGACCGTGATTCTGTGTGCTGTGGTGGCTGCTTGTGGCCATATACCTGTGCAGGCAACCAAATCGTCCGTGAGTATCCGATAAGACCTGTTTCACGAGCAGGGATTTTGTCTCTTGCAACACCCTTGCCATATTTTTTTGCCCCCGTGATGTCTTGAGAACACGTAACGCCGTAGTCGCCGATTGTGGTTTGAACACGCCGCGAAAAGCTCTAACTGATGACGTGCAATGCGATAGGAATGACGGAAGCGAAATTCTTTGATAAGTACGCATGTCTTTTCTGAATTGTAATAACCAAAGCGCAGTCTTTGTCGCCTGTCTGTTTGATGACGTCAAACGGTCTTTATCGTGTCCCGCGTGGTGCCCTGCATTCCGGGATGGCTTTGGAACCTTACACCCGGCAGAGACTCGGAGCCAGAACTTGTGTGTCAGAAGCAAGCCTCGGCTCGCAATTCACCCCTACCCATTGCTTAACTTACACGCAGCCAGCTTTTGCACTACCAGCGGCTATAAATTAACCCATTGCGTGTCAGTAACGGTTTCAGTCGCGATGATTCCTGCAGGAATCATCGCGACTGAAACCGCTCCCGACACACAAAGGGTTTTAAAAATGAGTCTCTGGTGGCATCACAGAAAGATATAGTGCATTTGCGATGTCCACGTTTTTCTCCGATAGTTTCTTTCGGAACGTGAAAGTTGTGATAGGCTTCTTCAAGACACCCACCTAAACGAACGACAATAGCGTCTGCCTACGTGAGGTTATTGCCAAAATGTGTTTCGCTCAAGTAGGTAGGTCCCTCGTGAAAGAAAAACACACCAAAAAAATCTTGCCACCTCAGTCCGTATTATGCGTGGCCGACACAGACCACTTACTCGACGTCATTTTGTAACGTAAATATCATTCATTGTAATACCGGAAGTCTAGGGGTGGATCAAAAATGTAGTTTCTCTGATGATTTCTGTGCTTTGAACATTTTATCTCATAATTCCAACTAATCATACCCGCAGGCTGAGAGGAACAGCGGTTGCGCGTAGAAAAAAAAGTATATGATTAATAAGTCGGTTGTTAGTGAGACTTTTTTTCATAACGCGATTTCACAATATTAACTGGCTTTAATACAATATACGCCAAAGTGTGATGCAGTTGCAGTTATTATTGTCGTCACAATTATAGTGATCACCCAGTGCGCAAAATTCCTCGGGCCGACGACGGACGCAGTTGGCCGTCGTCGGCCCGAAGACCTTTTGAATTTGAGTTCATGAAGTGGCCTGAAACGAAAGCATAGAGGGAAGAAGGACCGGAGTACCCAGAGAAAGAACCCTCCGACGGTCTGCCGGAAGCACTCAACTGCCGAGAAAAAAGTGAATACCACCCTGGTGCCAGAGACATAGATTTCCATGAGCCCGCGCGATTGCAAAGGCTCATGAGGATCTATGTCTCTTGCTGACACTACTTTGGGGACTTTTTATGATCACATTCATCTTGATCCGTCACCCTCTTCAGTGATTTTTTTTTTCTTTTGACTTGCAGGCAGCACGTAATAAAGCCAAACGCAAAGGTCTTCCCCTTACCACAAGAAGGTGTGAGTCCGCTCTACGGCTTCAACCATCCTCCATCCTATAATGACGCAATGGAGCTGAAAGCAGTGAAGCTGGACGCCTGGGAAGATTCCACAACGAGTGCTCCACCAGACGCCACTTTTGAAAGGCGGAGCACCCACACCCTGCCACTCCTTTCCCCACTCACACCACCCCTGTCACTCTCACCCCCACACCACCCCCAGGCAGTCAATTAGACGAACAATATCTACAGTAACAGCTCAAGTACGGACTCTGTATCCCCATCCCGCACCCCCACTTCCCCTCCCTCCCTGTGAACAGATTTAGATTACTTGTGTGCGTTAGACCCCGCCAGCTTTGAAGAGCCTTGTCCTTCCAAGGAACGGAAGCAAGAGGCGTAGATCCTCATGGGCCCCCGCAATAGCGGGGGCCCATGAGGATCTATGCCTCTTGCAGTACATAGGTTCGTGTCGGTCTTTTTTCTGGGCAGTCAAGGAGTTAAATGGAAATGGTGTGTCTTGAAGTCCGACTGCAAAACTGACCGGTTATTTTTTGTTCGTGTGACAAATGTGTTTCGGCTTTTCCTGACATTGTGCTTTTAATTTGATGTTAACACATTCACTGCCAGTAGACGCAGATTGTGTTTTTGGAATCGTTGATATTCAACGTCAAAGATTCACAGCCCTAGGGCTTGTGAAAATCTATACCTCTCGCGGCTGGATGGTGTCAAACAAATCCTTGGCAGTGAACGGGTTAACCGGCGTATCTTGAGCACATCCTCCATGTAATAATAATAATAATAATAATAATAATAATAATAATAATAATAATAATAATAATAATATAGCGCCCAAAGCGATGCGAACTAAACCCATCGTGCACGCGCACGTGAAACGTTCACACTCACTCTGAAAACAAACACATTACAAGACGTGTTGCGAGGAATCAGCTCAGCTTCTGAAGTTTTGACTGCGGAAATCATGATTGCGTGTATCAGAATTTTATAAAGTGGCCTGAAACCGGAACTAATTAACCCATTACAGCCTTAGGCTGATTTTGATTTTTTTACATTTGCATATTGCCCTTCAAAGACTACATTACAGTGAAGGAGATAGATCAACCATTTTAGTTCAATGGTGGTGTCAGAACAGCGCCAAGCTATTCTGGCACCACCCTTGACTAACGGTAACACATACTAGACTCCGAAACCCGGTGCCGGCTGTGTGAAAGCTTAGTCCTACGCCAGCCACTAAGCTAGGTGCGCCGTTATAGCGGCGCACCTTGCTTAGCGTCTGGCGTAGGAAAAAGCTCACACATGGGACTGATCCCCGGTGTCGAAATTCGCACCTCATAATTGGTGACAGGCGCTATGAAAGCTTGCTGTGATATTCCTAACGAACAAAGCGTTTTCGCTTTTCACTTACATGATTATTTGAGTGTCATATGTTTTCACGACGTTTATGACCCACGGTGCAATGCAATAACTGATAAGAAATTTGTTTCTTTGTTCGTTCGTTAGCTCGTTCGTTGTTTGTTTGTTCGTTAGTTTATACGTGTCAAGGGGTTTAGTTTGGTTTTATTTATACAGAGCTTATATAATTATATTGCCTGTTGTCTTTATAACTTACACTGTGCAATTGGCACTGTTGCGAGTGCTTTCATTGAGATACTGTGTTATTGCATGACGCAGATGTGCACAGTTTGGCGTGGAATTGTTTGCTGTGTTCTTAACCCCTTCACTGCAGTGGACGTAGAGTGCGTTTTTCAATTAAAATTGTACATACAACGTCACAGATCCCGAGCCTTCAGGCGAATAAGAACTTGATGCAAAATTGTTTCAGCAAGAGGCATAGATCCTCATGAGCCCACGCAACTGCGTGGGCTCATGAGGACCTATGCCTCTTGCTGTTGAATGGCGTTCAGTTTACCTCGGCATTGAACGGGTTAATAATTTAGTTGTGATTATATATGTGTGTGATATATCATTATGGAAAGTTTAGCATGCAAGCGATTAATAAAGTTCTTCCACTTGACTTTTTTCGTGCGTTTGTGCGGGATGTCTTCTTGCGTTTGTACATGTGTTTGTGCGCGCGCGCGCGCGCGCACACACACACACACACACACACACACACTGTCTGGAACTCATTGCCTTTAAACATTAAATCATTTTAAAGTAAAACCCATTATAAACGTGCTTTGCACACTCACATCCAATCAGCGTGACTACACAGTTCGACATATAAACATAATACTCTTTATAACACGTAAACGTAAGACATTTTCTCTTTCTCCATACATTTGCTAACTGAACATCTATTGTAATGTCGGTGTCACTATTGATGCTGCTGATTCTATGACACTGTCTTCGATGAGTATAATATTAATGCTATGCACTAATTTATTTTCCTTGCTTTTTGCGTCTGTGGCAGGTACAAATTCTTCATGGACATTTGTTTTCTTTATATAATTCACCTGTTGTTTTCGTTAATTTTTTTCCCGTGATTTTTTTTTTTTTTTTTTTTTTTTTTTTTTTTTTTTTTTTTTTGGGGGGGGGGGGGTATGCTGTGTTTGTTTTCCTGGTATTTTCTGTTTTATTTACAGGACAGCTTGTAAGACAGGCATTGCGTTGCCTAATAGCTTTATCCTGAAAAAAAGATTCATCATCATCATCCATCGCTCTGCCTCTCTCTCTCTCTCTCTCTCTCTCCGGCTCTCTCTCTCTCTCTCTCTCCGGCTCTCTCTCTCTCTCTCTCTCTCTCTCTCTCTCTCTCTCTCTCTCTCTCTCTCTCTCTCTCTCTCTCTCTCTCTCTCTGATGCCCACATGAAGAGGTTAAACTACATATACAAAAGAGCTGTAAAAATGATAGATAGACGCCCCATCCCTACCACAGACAAATTTAGACATTTAAACATTCTCGGTCTGCGTCAGCAACTTACTTTAAACAAATGCGTCTTTATGCATAAGATACTGAATAATATGACACCCCAGTATCTAATCACTAAATTTATATCTCACCAAGAACGTGAACGGACCTCAAGAAACAATACCTTACCCTTACCACTGCCAAGAATCGACTTTAATAAAACTAGTATGTCATTCTCTGGTCCGTTTGCTTGGAATTCAATCCCTGCACATTTGAAAACTATTACCTCACCAGGAAGTTTTAAAACAAAAGTTTCTGATTACCTGATGAGTCAAACTTAGTACTTCTCAGGTGCAGTAATATTTCCTTACCTCATGTATTTCATAAGATGGCATTTGTGTGTGTGTGTGTGTGTGTGTGTGTGTGTGTGTGTGTGTGTGTGTGTGTGTGTGTGTGTGTGTGTGCTCGTGTTTGTTTGTGTGTGTGGGTGTTTGTAAGAGCGGCGCGTGCGCGTGCATGCGTGTGTGCATGTGTGTGTGATGAGTGTTATTATTTTTTTCTGTAGATAATGATGCTATTGGGTTTCGTATGTAAATATATTTTTATAGTTTTCCCTTTTTATGCTGTAGATGTTAGCAACGGCAAGTTTGTAAAATGACGATTTGTTTTCTGTCAAAACTTTTTACCGTTGAAAAAAAAAGTTTCATCATCATCATCATCATCATCATCATCATCATCATCATCTCTCTCTCTCTCTCTCTCTCTCTCTCTCTCTCTCTCTCTCTCTCTCTCTCTCTCTCTCTCTCTCTCTCCCTCTCTCTCTCTCTCTTTCTCTCTCTCTCTCTTATTTTTAATGTCATTATTGATATGCTCCCAACGCACATGTACGCACTGGAAGATCAACACAATGACACATGTTTGATACAATATCATCTCTCACTTACCTTTTTGTTATTCACGGTTGTATTGGCATCAAACCATTTAACCACAAAACTGTATTTCACCAATATGTGCCAATTGCAGGAGATGGATCGACAATGATAATTCAAGGGTCACGTAGTGCCAGATTTGCCGTCCGGCGCGAAGCTAATCTGTCACTACCCTTGAATGATCATGGTCGATCCATCTCTCTTGCTGCAGTGCCACTTGACGCAGACTGTGTATCTGCAATCTTTGTAAATTCAACATACAAAAAAAACCAAAAAAAAACAATAAAACCTAGCTGTCCCAAGAACATGGATTTAAAGCGGTCTCAGTAAGAGGCATAGACCCTCATGAGCCCCCGCGAATGCGGGGGCTCATGAAGGTCTATGCCTCTTGCAGTCGGGTGGTGTTCAAAATTTTTCTAGGCACTGAACGGGTTAAACCTAAGCGTTTAACCAGTAACGGACACCCTCGCTGCCCGTGGAGACGCAGGAGATCTGCTGAAGTCGTCAGTTCCGCGTCTCTGCTGACGACACGGCACTGACTAATGCACATCACAGTCTGCGCGTGCAGATAACACACGTCTCTCGCTCACCGCGCGTGCCGATTTACATGTTCTGCATTCCAGTCCTCTCTTCTTCTACGGTGGACTGCTTAATCTGAGCTGATTTGCGTAAGGCATAGATCCTCATGCCCCTTTACCTGACGCTGGGGCTCATGAAAATATATGTCTTTTGCTCTCTAGGACTGGTCGCATGTCATTTTCATTTGTTTCTTCCAACAGGGATATATATATATATATATATATATATATATATATTATATATATATATATATATATATATATATATATATATATATATATATATATATATATATATATATATATATATATATATTATATATATATATATATATATATATATATATATTATATATATATATATATGAAGAAAAGATCCACATACACCACGTAGTTTAGGAGGAGTTACGCTTTTATTCTATGCACAAATTTTCGCCCTCTCAGCGAAGGCTTCTTCAGGGGAATGCCCAGGTAACAGGTAACTAGGTAACAAAGCATAATTTACGTGTGAGAATGTAGTGCGTCAAAATACATACAGAATGTACACACATGCACATTCAAATTCTAAATTATCGTAATACTTTTACATATATAGACTAAGGTACAAAAGCACGTGCACAAGTTCGTGATATTAGTGCGGAGTCATTACTTTTAATGACGCGCTAATATCACGAACTTGTGCACGTGCTTTTGTAGGAGATAAAATAGGGCTGACCCTCAATCTCTTCCATGAGCAGCAGACAGATGTAGCTATTTAGACATTCCTGTACGAGATATTTCTAGAACTGTTGGCTTCAGACACTGGAATATTCCCGTGGTTTAGTTAGTGCCAGCCTCTGCCACAGGCTGCGGTAGAGACATGAGTTTTACGATGTGCAGTAATGTACAATATTTTTGTTCTTCTGGTCACTGTGAATGCATGTGTGTGTGTGTGTGTGTGTGTGTGTGTGTGTGTGTGTGTGCGTGCGTGTGTGTGTGTGTGTGTGGGTGTATGTGTGTGTGCGTGCGTGCGTGCGCGTGTGTTTGTGTGTGTGAATGTGTGTGTGTGTGTTTGTGTGTGTGTTTGTATGTGAATGTATGGGTGCGTGTGTACGGTGTGTGCGCTCGCTCGCTCGCGGCACGTGCGTGTCTGTGTGTGTGTGTGTGTGTGTGCGTGTGTGTGTTCGTCTGTGTGTGTGTGTGTGTGTGTGTGTGTGTGTGTGTGTGTGTGTGTGTGTGTGTGTGTGAGCGCGTAAGTGAGAGCCTGAGTGTACGCCTATGTGTGTGCGTGCGTTTGTGCGCGAAGTTACGTGTGTGTGTGTGTGTGTGTGTGTGTGTGTGTGTGTGTCTGTGAATGCACGTGAGTACGTGCGTGCACGTGTTTGTGCGTGTGAGCGTGCACGCATGTGTGTGTGTGTGTGTGTGTGTGTGTGTGTGTGTGTGTGTGTGTGTGTACGCGCGCACTCTCACCTGCTTCTGTGGTATCGCACTGGTCAAAAGACGACATCATCAGACAGGGGGGGGGGGGGGGGGGGGGAGGGGGAGGTGATACTGACAAACAAAGAGCCTCATGAAAAGGATTAGTAAACACGAGCTTGAAAAGCCCAATCCTAACACACGGAACTGACATTGTTTCTACAGAAAACAATCTTGTGAAGAGACGTCAAATGTTCTGAAAGGTCACTGCACACTGGTTGCCTTCCTCCATTCGCTACCGCTGTCAGCGGTAACGAATGGAGGGAGACAATCAGTGTGATGCCACTTCTTTAATACGCCCATGGCACACTCAGCCGTGGAAAGCCACCCCCCCCCCCACCCCTACCACCACACACATACACACACACACACACACGCACACACACACGGCCTCGCTATTTCCGCCCCCTCCTCGCCCTCTCTCCCGACCACAACTTGAACAACAGATCATTCTTTCACATGGATGCATTCCCTCGTTCTAAGGATGCGAAGATGCTGAGCTCTGTCAACAAATAGCATAGATTCTCATTGGCCCTTGAACCTGCAGGGGCCCATGAGAATCTATGCCTAATACAGATGAGCGACTGCCTGGAATGAAGCAAATTTAACCGATCTGCAAAGGCATAGATTTTCCTTTGGCTTGCAACAACTAACAAGAGGCATAGATTCTCATGAGCCCCTGCAACCTGCAAGGGGCTTATGAAAATCTATGCCCCTTGTAGGTGGTTCGGTTTTGGTGAAAAACTGTGTGGAAGTATAGACGATATCGAATGTCCATTGGTAGATCAGTGTGTTTAGAGGCAGGGGTCCGGACCGCTAGAGATTTCTCACTGCTGACCGTTATCTATTGCCGGCTATCAGATGTCCGACAGGAACAGGCTGAGCAGATAACCAAGTACTGACTGGCGAAATAATCAAAATAATACAGGTAGCAGTTGCCAAAATGGCGGAGGAATAAGGAGGTGGAGGGGGGAGGGCAGAGAGAGAGAGAGAGAGAGAGAGAGAGAGAGAGGAGAGAGAGAGAGGAGAGAGAGAGAGAGGAGAGAGATGAGAGAGAGAGAGAGAGAGAGAGAGAGAGAGAGAGAGAATTGAAATGAAATGAATTTTTTTTTAAGGATAAATGATTAGACACCTTCAATGACCTATTTTTCAATCATGTCCTTGCTAAGCTATAGCACGCACGTAACTTGAACACACATACACATAATTTTATCTATAAAAAGTATAGATAATAGTGAAAAGTACAGGCAATAATAATTCCATTTCAAATAATCAATGCTCACATTACACCACACACACACACACACACACACACACACACACACACACACACACACACACACACACACACACACACACACCGTGAAAGAGAGAGAGCGTGAGAAAGAGAAAGGGAGAGATAGCCGATGTTAAGCCTCATTATTCACTAAATTTTGCCGCCACCATCCGTTTTCCGTTGTCCCTCCTCCCCTAGCCCCCACCCCCCTCGCACACACCCACCAACGACCCCGCCCCTCACGTCTCCAACCCCCCCCCCCCCCCCCCCCACAACTACCCCCGGCCCCGCCCCACCCACACAACCCTCATCCCCTGCCTCTGTGTATGCGTTACTCTTTTATCCCCTCACTCCCACTACCACCCTTCATGAACAGTTGCCTTAGAAGAATTTTGAAAATCCACTGGCCAGAGAAGATCAGCAACGTCAGACTCTGGGAGAGAACAGAGCAGATAACAGCAGAGAATGAAATTGGGCGAAGAAGATGGGGATGGATCGGTCACAGTCTGAGAAAGCCAGCTTCCAGTATCACTAGGCAGGCATTGTCATGGAACCCCCAGGGAAAGAGGAAAAGAGGTAGGCCGAGAAACTCCTGGCGTCGAGACCTCCAAGCAGACATCAAGAGACTGGGAACCACCTGGAGTAGAATCGAAGGAGAAGCACAGGACAGGAGTTGCTGGAGGTCTCTCGTCGACGGCCTATACCCGGGTAGGGGTGACAGGCGTAAGTAAGTAAGTCCCACTACCACCCCTCCCCACCCCACCCCAACCCCCACCCCCAAGCTGCCCTAAGGCCACCGCCCCCTCCGCCAACCCCCACCCCAAGCTGTTCGAAGGCCACCGCCTCCACCATCCCCTCTCAATTTTCTGCGATTCTTGCTTAGGGCGAACACGGGGCATTAAAAAGCGAAAGCAACCAGCGCTGACCCGCTTTTCTTGCGATTACTTCGGTACCTGTGAGTGTCCCTCTCCGCGCTGTCTTGTGTTCAGTCTTAGGCTCTACTGTTTAAGCAGCACCGGAGAAAGACACCCCTATTCAGTGTGTAGCCAGTTTATTTCCGCATTGACTGAGGAGAAACAGATTCTCACCAGCCCCTGCATGAAGTAGATGTACATGAACCTCGATAGCTGCAATTGCCCATATGTGAATCTGTGTCTCTTACAGATGTCATGGGCTAGATGAACGTGCTACTTCATGGACTGATGGGATTCTCATAATGTAAATGTACTCGGGTTCAGTATTCCACGCTCCTTCTGCGGTGGCTGAGCGGCAGATGTCGCCGTCCTTGTGATCGGGCTCATAATTATGAAGTCATCGGACGCTGACGTTTAAAAGTACAAAATCTGCCGTTTTCGTTATATTTTCATGACTTCTTCGAAAAGCTGGTCAGAAGGAAATTCACTGCCCTAGTAGCGAAAGGTCTTCGAGCCCACGAGGGCCGCAGTGGGCCCGCACACAGTGGTGCGCATGCCCACTGCCACCTTCATGGGCCCGAGGACCTTTGCTCACTGGTGGTTCAGCTGCGCCGTCTAAATTATATACTAAAGAGCAAAAGAAATGCGACATCATTCGAATCATCGGAAACACTGAAGTGTTTCCGATGTGTCGAATGATGTCGCACTTCTTTTGCTCTGAAGTGTTTCCAATGTGTCGAATGACTGATGTCGTGTTTCTACTGCTGGTCGGTATTCTTGACCTGATATTTCCATGGAGACGCGCATTGAGACCACAAGTTCGAATAATGTTGCATTTTTTCTGATTGTCAGTATTCGTGACTTGATTTTGCCATGACGCACGACGCTCCAGCAAAAAGACGACACATGGCCTTGATCTCAACGGTTGTTATAGCTTGCGTCATGATAGTCACCCACTGGCATCTTACCAGTTCTTTGCTGCCAGTTGGACAACAAGACAGTCAATTTCTTCTAACTTCACTCTTGAACCACGAAGCTTCAATCAACAGCCACAATAATTTTGACACATCATATCCAGCTCGAGGCACGTCCAGTCGTCGCGCCTTTAATTTCAAACTGGATTCAGAAAACCTCACTGAGACTGAAAACTCCGTGGGGAATTTGAGGCTCGAGAGGACTTCCAGTGACTGTGGCTTCAAGTGTCTGAATACAAGTGGGGGCTGTTCTTTAACGACAAATTTCACCACAGAGGGGATCTTCTGGCCTGCAGACGTGACACGTTGGATCCCAGAAGGTAAGATTTTCATTTGTTTTAACACATGTCAGCCAAGGGCCTGGGTCCGGCCTGGTGCCGACGTCGGGTGCAGTTGGACGTCGAACCGAGGGTCCTTTGCTTACTGCGGTGAAGGCTGGAGTCACAATATACGACACATAAAGTTGTCTTGTAAAGATTTCGTTACGGTTCAGGAGCTTTTGGTTAGTTCGGGGATTAACGTCCACGGTACCGGTGTTGACAGAAATTGACTATGAAGTACGACCTGGACACTGATCAATTCGGCCGCGCTGTAACTGTGCCACTTTTATTTACCAGGACTTTTAACTGGCATGCTATCTGAACATGCACGTCGATTTGTCTGGACCTAAGGAGCGGTATCGGCTTTGATCGTTCAAGGGTGAGGCCCCTTAAGGCGCCAAGCTATTCTGGCACCACCCTTGAACTGCCACAAGGGGTTTTTCTCTTCTTGTGGCTAAACATGTAAAAAAAAATGTTGTACAGTATAACAAAAATATTAGTTCCCTTAGTTAGATTTGTTATATCCAAAGTGGTTTTTTTATTTTTTATTTTATTTATTTTTTTGTTAATTGTTGTTGTTTGTTGTCAAACTAGGTATGTCTCTGGACGAAGCTGAAATATTGCTACAGAAGACTAGACATCAGAAGGTGGTCACACTACAGCCAGCCACTACACACCAGTGCGGAAGGCCCTTCAACGGCGTGGTCATCCTGAAGGACGGCACACAGTTCTGTGCAAGATACCGCCGCAGCGACAATCGGCCCATTCTCGGTAAAAAAGAAAAGAAAAAAAAGGGAAGTATTACTTACAAGTTAATTCAGCAGTACGATCAAAACGAACGACCGAGCGAGCAAGCTAGCGAACGAGTGAGCAAAAGAAAGAACGAACGAACGAACGAACTAACGAACGAATGAACGAACGAGCGAGCGTGTTAGAGAGCGAACGAACGGACGGACGGACGAACGAAAGAACGAATTAATTATTGGATGGAGAGGTGTTGAACAAAATCCCACCCCAACCCTTTGAAAATAAAATAAAAACTCGAAGGGTTTAACGCCCGATGGCACTAGAAAAGGATATGAACATACTGATTTAAAAAAACCAAACACATGTTTCACCACAAGAACCGGATAGATTATATCAACTAAGACGGTTCTAACGGATAATCATAAAAGTGCGTCCGTGCCATTTTATCTTGGCCCTTGTGTGCCAGTTAAGCTGCTCAGTTACTGCATCTGTTTAATCTGGTGGAGCCATTACGATACACACCAACTTTAGATACAGCATAACATATTAACCCCTTTCATGCAACTGTATGTACAATGTACTCACATTTTTGTTCTGAAATCTTAGTTCGTTCAACAACCCCAAAATAAAAAAGTCAACACCGTCCAGAAAAAATGGATATAAATTAATATCAATAAGAGCCATAGATCTTCATGAGGCCCCGGATTCGCGGGGCTCATGAGGATCTATGCCTCTTGCAGGTGGATCGTGTTCACTTTTTTTCTCGGCAGTGAAGGGGATAACTCATTACGCCCTGAGGACTCATTAAAACATTTATCAAATTTCGGAAAGAACTTTCTTCTGAGGTCTATTAATCTCAAAACACCCAAAATGCAAGTTAAGACTGATTTCGTGAGAGAGGGTCACATTTCATATCAGTACTGCAGACCATGATAGTTCAATGGTGGCGTCGGAACAGCTTGGCTTCGAGAAGCTCAGGTGCCACCCTAAAAATATCGCGGTAGGTCTACGTCGTGTCGTCGAGTGTCAAGACTTTACAGTTTAATAATAATAATAATAATACCGGTTATTATATAGGCGCTTTTCCCCAATTCTGCGAATCGACTCAAAGCGCCGCGAACTGAACCCAACACGCACGCTCACGTGACACACACGCATTCACTCTGAAGGCACAGACACAGGACATTCACGTGGTGCGAAGGGTCAGCTCAGCTACTGAGTTTTCGGAAATTTTGATCGCTTGTATTTGAAATTTATAACGTGGCCTGAAACCGGTACCAAAGTGGAGGGGGTGGAAGAACCGGAGTACCCGGAGAAAGAACCCCCGACGGTCCGCCCGAAATAACGGTGACACTTACTAGAGGAGAAAAATCCAACGCCGAAACCCGGTATCGAACCTCACACCTTTAGCATTGGTGGCAGGCGTCTTAACCACTGCGCCACGGACCGCTCCATTGGAGACAGGACACATACGGCTATTTGCCGCGTATCCTTATACGGCACGTCTCGAATGAATTAACCCCCTCACTGCCTAGGGAAAAAGTGCGCACGATCCAATTGCAAGAGACATAAATCCTCCTGAGCCCGTGCGACTGCGAGGGCTCATGATAATCTATGCCTTTTGGTGGAGACCAATTTGTATCCATGTTTCTTGAACGGTGTCGGCTTTTGGTCGTTGAGTGAACCAAGATTTCAGAAAGAAACGTGTACGTACAGTGCCAGGGAAGAGGTTCATTAATATCCTAGAGTTTTAAATCATATAATTTAATCCCCAGCGAGTTACGTGTCCGTTCAGACCTAAGTTACTAACAGACATTGCTGTCAGCATCTTCATCGCCTAAACACAATAGTCATCACAGCCCAGCCGTGACAAAAACATCAACAACAATCGAATCATTATGCCGCACTCCGGTAGATGGAGGAATCAATGCGTCAATTACCGCTATACCGACAGCCAAAGGGTTAAAAAAATGTCTTGCTCGTTTCCCCAACACAAAATTGTGAATGTTCAGCGATTGCTCAGCTCAGGTCCTAGTAACTTAACTAATTCAGCCCGACGCACGTATTTCCCAAATTTTGGAGGCGTCGTCTAACGACTATGCACCTGTTTGCATGAGATGGATCGACCATGATAATTCAAGGGCAGTGCCAGATTAGCTTGGCGCCTGACGGCGCCAAGCTAATCTGGCACCACCCTTGAATTGTCATGGTCGACCCATCTCCTGCTGTTGTGCGTCAGGACTGAATGGGTTAAAGTAGTTGCTGCATGTTTCTAGTTTCAGATAAGCCTGCTGGTCAGCACGGCAAAATTCCCCGTTGGAAAATTGCACCCGGGTATTGGCTCAGTTTTGTTGCTATTTGCCAGCGAATTATAGGGTGTTATTTTATATGAGCGTAATTAGCGGCCAGTGCGCTGTCCGGGTTCATGTAAGAAGCTGTTGGATGGGACTGAGGGTTAGGGTTAGGGAGGAGTGAAACGATGTTGCTGGGCCAAACCACTGCACGCTTATATCGTCTGTTAACCCCTTCCCTGCCACTGTATGTACATTATTGTTTCTGAGATCTTTGTTCATTCAGCGACCAAAAAGCCAAAACCGTCCAATAAACATGGATACAAATTGGTCTCAGTAAGAGGCATAGATCCTCATGAGCTCCCGCGACTGCGGGGGCACATGAGGATCTATGTCTCTTGCAGCTGGAAACGTGTTTACTTTTTCCAGGCAGGTTAGTGGTTAACTCACACTTAAGAATTGCTTCCGCTTTTTTTTTTCTAAGGACAAAAGATAAAACTTATTATTGTTTCCAATTTCACCGAAAAAAAAAAAAAAGGAAAAAAAAAAAAAGAAAGGAATAAGTCGCAACGGCCGCGAAGAAAAGAGTAATGGGGTAAATAACTCGACACGATCGACGGCCTCGCGCCTGCAAGTAAAGGAGTTATGTCCCTTGCTTCGTCTGTTGAATATAAGGGTTTTCTTTTTCGGCGGAAAAAATAAAATAAAAAAACCCATCAGGGTCGGCGTGATAAACGGGGACGGTCTGGCAAGCAGAAGCAGACTAATTTTTATTTCTTAAAGACCGAATAAACATTGTGGGAGGTGGAACGACCATGGCAGCTGAAAGGTATTGACAAATTTGATGCCTCTCAATATGGTACTACCCTAGAACTACCCTGGACAATAATATGCTACATCATGCTGTGGTGTCGGAATTTTAAGCTCTTCACTGCAGAGAAAAACTGGACCCCATCCAGCTGCAATATGTATTTAACCTCATGTGCCCCCTGGTCTAACGTGGCTCTATTCCGCTTCCTGAAACCACTCTGTGGCCCACGTTCTTTGGACGGCTTGGGTTCTTTGGCGCTTAGTCAGCTAATCAAAAATAAACTAAATAAATAAACAAGTAAATAAATATTATGAAAAAAAAAGAAGCCTGCGCCCAGTGCCAGCGAAGAAGTTATGTGTGACGTGAATGTGTTAAAATGTCGGTTTGCTGCATGAAGGATCCCACTGCTTTATTCGGTCCGTGTCTTTACAGGCGAACTGCTGGCGTATCATCTTTCTCGCTTGCTTGGAATGGACAACGTGCCTCCGGTGACGCTTTCTCACGTGACAGTTACGTCACAAACCACGTGGGCTGACGCTGACTCTGATCTGCACGCGCTACAATGGTCGCACGACAGGGTTACGTGGCTCTGATCGGATGGGTCGATGGTTTGAACGGGGCCAAGTAAGTACTTTTTTTCAGTAACCTTTTGGGTGTCGGTAGCAGTTTTAGTCGCTGATGATCAGCTTGCAGGAATCATCGCGAATAGTGAAAACCGCTTCCGACACCTAAAGGGTCAAACTGTTAATTTGCGTTGATGTTATCGAATGACGCAATATGTCAATGTGAATGTTAGTATTCTGGCTATTTTCGCGAATAAGGAGCAAGTTAACAAAATGAATAAACTGACGAACGTCACTACTGATCTTACAGTACTGCAAATAAACATGGAAGAACAGCAAACAACGCCCAGCTGTACCGCAAAAGGCAATGATCCTCATGTGCCCCCGCAGTCGCGGGGGCTCATGCAGATCAATCTGACCTCTTGCTTGCCCTCATTTACATCAGAAGTGATCAGACTGTTAGCCCGTGACGCATTGAACAGTGTCTTTTAAGATCGCGGGCACCGAGTGATATTTTTTCTGTTCTCTCTAGCTCTGCGGTTAGAATGCCTTCCTTTGTCAGCCAAGCGCTTCACTCCAATACAACTCTTCACTCCGCATCACTAGTGCGTTACCTCAACACTACGCGCGCGCGCGACGTGAACTGCACGTACTTCCAGGATCACCGCCGCGTGGAGAAAGAGCTAGCCAAGGTGGCGCAGTGGAGCTCTATGGTCATCTTGGATTACCTGACTGCAAATTATGATCGGTGGGTTCATGTATAGTACTAAAATAATGTGTTTCCAGTTCTTTTGAGGTGTCCTTTTACCCTCCCTGGTACACAGCTGTATGAAATAAACTTGGCAATGACAGTTCAAGGGTTGTGCCAGAATAGCTTGGCGCCCAGAGACGACAAGCTATTCTGGCGTCACCCATGAATTTAAATGGTTGTTGTAAGTCCTAATCTGCAATGTAGTCTTAATAGGACAATACACAAATTTGAAGAAAAAAAAAAGTCAGGCTCGGGATTTAATTGTTTGAAGATTATGGCACAGCAGTCTCTGGATTACCATGGTAGATCCATCTGAAGTGAATAAATTAGGTAATACATGGGGAATGGGTGGACCACAAGAGTTCATAGCCTGTGTCTGACTGGTGTCATATGCTGGATACGCCTTCTTCTGCAGAAGACTAAGGTGACAGACGTGTGCTAGAACTTTCGGGTCGCATTGCACGGTATAAACAGATGTGAGATATGGTGTTTATGTTTTTTTCTTGGCAGTGCACTGGTTCGTGGGAAGTTGTCAGCATCTGCCGTTGCGGTCTGTGTTATTTTGTATCACATAGCATTTTACTATGACAGCGGGGCGGCCAGTCTCCTCGACACCATCGTTACCAACACTGAGACCATTCGCAACCTGCGTAGGACACCACGTGACAAACTCTGGCTTTTCGACAACGAGGCTGCGTTCTTCATCTCTTACCAACTGATACATCAGGGATCTAAAGCCGGCGAGGAACTGGCGCAGGCGCACTCCAAGCTTCTCAGAAGCATTTGCGTATTCCAGCGAAACGTGGTTCAGCGACTGACGGCACTCGGGAACAGTGATGACTGTAGTAAGACGCTAGAGGAATACACGCGCAGGCGCGAGCCTTTTTATGATCACGTGACTCTTGACAGCGACGCCTATTGGCTGTTTCGAAAATTCTTTCGGCGGCGTGTGGAAGAGGTTGTGAACTGGATACAGTATTGTCGGACCAGAATCTGATTCCTGTGGCATCTTTACCCTTTCATTGCCGAGGAAAAATGAACACGTTTCAACTGCAAGTGACATAGATCGTCATGAACCCCCGCAGCTGCGGGGGTTCATGACGATCTATGCCTTTTGCTGAGACCACTTTGTAACCATGTTGCTTGGACAGCTGGTCTCTTTAGTGTAGGATTAACGGAGAGTTCAGGAACACAGTCCATGTAAACTGGCAGTGAATGAGTTAATGTGAAAAGAGAGAGAAATATATGTGTTGGTTTGTGATTTTGAACCTTACAGTTTTACCTAATTTCTGCTTTGTACCTTGGTGTCCCAGTCGAATCACATATTTATGTGATATAAAAACCTGGAATGCGCACACCGTGCGCACACACGCACACACCCATACACACACACACAGACACACACGCGGCACGCACGCACGTACGCACGTACATGCACACACACACACGCACGCACTCCCGCACACAAGCACGCACGCAAACACACACGCACGCACACATACGCACGCGCACACACACACACACACACACACGTACGCACGCACGCACACACACGCACACACACACGCACACACACCACAAACACACACACACAGACACATACACACACTGAAGGACCTGACATCGAGGATAAACTGCACAATTTACAAACACTATTTCCAGACAAACGTACATGATAAGTATGCTGTTGTGATTGCGTGAGAGACTGTTTTCGGCTATGCGTTTTCGCACTGGTCTGTGATTTTGGACCTTACGGCCCGAGGTGGTATAAGTCCACTCTCAAAGACCAGCACTATCGTCGGCTGGAAGACAATGCTAGACCCCCGACAGGCAGCGAAGATTCCAGGTGTACGCGTCAAGGTCACAGGTATGTATGACCAGTACAGGTTTAACTCATTCTACCCCTGACACACCATACGGATCGACCATGATAGTTCAAGGGTGATGCCAGAATAGCTTGGCGCCTATGGGCGCCAAGCTATTCTGGCATCACCCTTGAACCATCATGGTCGATTTGTCTACTGTATTGTAATGAAGCCTTCTGAGGACAACAAAAAGAGTTGGGCCTTAGGGCACACAGGTTTAACAAAGGTGAAGCTAGGTGGGTAAGTAAACACTAGACAACCTTGCAGTCATAGTCCATCAGAGACAAGTTTACTGACAGAATGCATTATAGTTTTCTGAATCCGCTGCGTCAGCTCATTGCAGGCGTGACATCAGTCTACCGGCATGAGAGAGATGGGTCCAGTTAGTAAAAGATCTTCGAACCTATGTCAACCTCGGCTGTGTTCTGTCCATCCCAGACCGATATCAGCCCAAAGACCTTTCTCATTTTGAGAAAAGTTTGTGGAGAGAGTCAGTTCTCCGATAAAAATCCCACCCCCTCTGAATTGTATTACGGAGACTGTTAATGTGTTGTTCAATAACAGATTTTATCTCGTCATCACCTCTCCAGGGTCCTCTTTCATACGGACCTCGACTTCCACCTTCCGGGGCTACCATTCCCCCACCTCATCCATCCCACCCACTTCCCCTCGCCTCTTCAGCTACTTCCCCCACTTCCCACCCTCACACCCTCTTCCTCGTTTGCTACCTTGGGATCACCTTGAGCAGTGCTGCATTCACTGGGCTCGATCGTGACTTAACAAAACAACCCTACCAGGCGGCGTAACGGCAGGCCTAGGCATGGCAGGCATTTCGTGTCCACCTCCTTCCAACCTGGTAACTGATCTTACCCTGACAGTGTGTGAGATAGTCAACTGTTTATCCCTCCAGGGTCGGTTTACAGTTACAGTGAGAACTGAGGTGCCGAGCTACCGACCTCGGCACCTTCTCATTGTAACTGTAAACCATCCTTTGACTGATAACCGTTTAACTTGGTCACAATCGCCACTGTGATTGCTACCTTGGTACCTCTCCACTTTATCTGTACACCGTCCACGGATGGATAACCAGTTAACTCGCTCACAAATGCCACTGTGATTGCTCGATCGGCACTTCCCCGCACTAACTGTAAACCGTCCATAGACGGATAACCAGCTAACTGGGTCACAGCCGAGTAAACGGACGCGATCAGCCCTAATCTATTTATGACTGCACCTTAGATAACACAGACGTGTCAATAAGGAAGAACTAGTATAATGTCATACGACATGTGTGACCGTGAGGTAACCATTAAACAAACGCGGTCTCTCTACTTGGATCTGTGTACGGAGGTAATGTGTCAGTCCGGACTGCCGAGTTCATTCTCTGCGTTTGCAACAAAATAGTAAATACAGACTCAGTATAATCTAATTCGTCGACAGACCAACTGACACAGTCTTAAACCTTGCTCTTTTACGTTCGCATAAATAAGGTGCTGTGGTGAGAATTCTATGATACGACAAATTTGCGTCGACTGGATTGTCTACTTCTAAGTAACTGAAATGTAAAGACAATGTTTAACAACCTCGTAGTTTGATATTCAAGCTGCAAATCGCTATCACTGGCCATTTTTCGCGGGCGGTGCATTCTGTCGACGTTTTGCTTAAGGTAGCAGCTGCTAACGCATTTTGAGATCGCGTACATCAGTTAAACAGTGGTGACTGTGCTTACAGTGCTGCAATCAAAGAAACGCCCGTCTCAACGTTGTCACCTGAGGGTAAGTGTATACATTGATAACTATTGCCCTCATAAGTTCGATCAACACCTAGTTCGGGAAGCGACTTCTCACCATTATAGTTCAAGGATACAATACAATACAATACAATACAATACAATACAATACAATACAATACAATACTGGCAATACAATAATACTTTATTAATCCCTCATGGGGAAATTCACATTTTTGCCACCACAGGTGAAGCTTACGTTCACTCACTCGCTCATTTCACAAATTACAATAACAGAGCTACACAATGAACAATGACTCGGGACGGGTGAAGCCCGTCGCTAAGGCATCTAATGGCCAGCGCCAGTGGCCTCATCCCGACCCGAACCTCCCTAACAAAAACATAAAACGAAGACAGCCCTATGTCCCCTGAACACACTATTATAATGTTCTTTATTAAGTTCCTACTTGGCTAAAACTAGTACATAAAACAAGTTAACAACAGAAACAAAATACCCGCGTCGATACGGAGATGATATCCGATTTAGGCAACATAAAACTGAACAACGGTCAAACAGCACTGGGACACCTGGGACATACAACAGCGCCAGTGTTTAGACAATCGCTCCGGCATAAACAGTCCCAAAAAAATCCAATATTAACAGTCACAGCACATCAAATTGTCAAAAGTCATCAAAAAGAAATACCGGTCGTGATGCAGCATTGCAGGGCCTGACATCGTGTATCAAACGAAAGTACAATGGCTAGAATACTGTCGGTGGCGACCATTTTGGCCGGAGGCGGCGGGCGGCCAGGAGGTGTTGCATGGCCGCCATCTTGTCTGAATGAGCGATGTACCGTCACTGCCACTTCTCACAGTCTGTGTTTAGCCCTTTGTCTGTCGGCAGCGGTTTTTGTCGCGAAGATTCCTGTCGGAATCATCGCGACAAAAACCGCTACCGACAGACAAATGGTTAATTCACAAGAACACACACAGTCCAAGGAACATGGATACAAAGTCGAACTATGATCATCAAAGGGCATCAAGTCAAATAGATTTTATTTGTCCCGCTGTCCGGGCCATTTGTCTTTGTCTTCAGATCCTCATAAGCTCCGCATCTGTGGGCCGAAGAGGGGTGGTAGGGGGGGGGGGTGATCTGTGTCACTTGCAGCTGGATCAAGCTCACGTTTTTCTTGGCAGTGGAAGGGTTAGGCATACATGACAGTATTCATATGGCTCTGGGTCAGGCTGGCACGTCACCAGTGCTAAGAAGAGTTGTGTTTATGACAATATTATATACTCGTACACTCATAAAAGTGAAATGATCAACGGCGCGGCCCACGACAGAGTCTTTATACGAGGCTGACAAAGACAGCATAATAAATATCTCTTGTTGCGCAGGGGTCAACGCTATCTGTATAATTCTACTGATATGATATGATTTGTATTGAAGGCAGTCTAGGTCACTGAACAAAATTGTTTTGAAAAATCTAAGTAGCTCTTTGCTGTCAGTCTTGCTTAAAGGGTCAACTTTCCTATATGTAGGCAAAAATCTAGCCAGCGCGAATCCGCCTAGGCGTGAATCCAACCAGTGTCAAATTGCTGAAGTTTCACCCAGATTTCTCAGGTGAGCGGATTCAAGCCTGTGTAGGTTTTCACTTGGCGTAGGTTTTTGATGCTGTGCAGATTCACGTCTGAATATGGGTAGTATGGCGGCAGCATTAATGTGCACTGGGTGTATTCGCGCTGGATAAACTTTCGCTGGGTATATTCACGCAGCTGCGTGGGAAGATATTTTTCAGTTAGGCGGATGGGGGGGGGGGCGGGGGGAAGCGGGGTGGGGGGGGGTGGGGGGTGGGGGGTGGTATGTTAGTTTCCAGCTTCCAAATTATCAAACGACCGGGCGTGTGAACAGCCTCGAAAAAATCAGTGGTCAAACATTGGGGGGGGGGGGGGGGGGGGGGGGGTGATATGTTAGTTTCCAGCTTCCAAATTATCAAACGACCGGGCGTGTGAACAGCCTCGAAAAAAATCAGTGGTCAAAACATTTTTGTTTTTGTTATAAAATAATTGTCCCCTATTTTTAATGAATGAATGAATGAATGAATGAAGGAATGAATGAATGAATGAATGAATGAATGAATGAATTTTTAGGGGGGGGGGGGGGAGGGCGGCTTTCTTCCTCCCGCCCAACCCCTATTCAGGTCTCTTCGCCAGTCACACAAGTTAGATTAATTTACGTTAAAAAAAACGTCGCGGTTGACTTTTGTTGTTGCTGATCAGCCACACAATACAGTGTCGCGTGTTTTTGATTTTTTGGCCAGATATATGGCAAAAGATATGGGTATGGGACAAAGCCGGCGTGTATGTGTTGGCGTAATGATTTACTTTACAACGGGTCGGTTAACAGACATAAACAAGACATCGTTTGCCTTCATACCCCATCACTGGCACTCTTCAAACCTATAACGAGCACGTATAATAATAATGGCAAATCAGATACGTGTGGTGCATTTGTGATTTTAGACTTTTACTGCTGACCTAACTTTCTGCCTCTAGCTATTTTCGTGGTCTTGGTTTTCTTGTTTATGTGTTCGTTTACTTGTTAGTTTGTTTGTTTGTTCTTTGATGGTTAGTTAGTTTGTTGGTTGGTTGGTTGGTTGGTTGGTTGGTGATGTTTTGTGTGTTTTTGTTTCTAAATCAAGAAAGTATGTCCGCACAAACATCGCCCATGCTATGCATTCATTCATATTTGGTTGAGAGACACCCACAATTACGGGCTCTTTGGCGTACAGTGAACAAAGGTTTAACTTATTGTGCCCGAGGTACGAAATACCCACACTTTAGAGTTATCCTCTGAGGACTGCATTACAATTTTGGAGACAGATCGACCATGATAGTTCAAGAGTGGTGGCAGAATAGCTTGGCGCATATTTTCATGCATTCATACTTCTTTCCAGATACCTGACCATGGCTGCATCATCCAAGACGACTGTTGAAGTTACTGACTGTCCGTCCTGCACGTCCCTATGTTTGAGTCCAACCATCTTGCCTTGCGGACACGTCATCTGTAGAAAATGTCTACGCACAACTTTGGAAGACAGGGGACATATGTCTGCCTGTCCCTCATGTAGCCACAGTGTGTCACTGAAAAAGGGGCAGACAATCAGCGAGTTGGCGGAAGAGCTAGGCAAGGACCTCGTTCTGGAGGATCTGGTGACCCAACAACTGGCTCTTCAAGGTCAGGTCTACTGCCTGGTGTGTCCCAAAACATTGGCCACTACAGTGTGTGTTGACTGTAGGGACGTCTACTGTCAGGCTTGTTCCAAGTCTCATAAGAAGATGACAACCACTAAGGACCACCTCCAGCAAGACCTGCCCCATACTCTAACCAGCGCACCACCAACCGCCCGACAAACGCCCAAGCCGAAGGATGACGTCGTTTCATGCACCTCAGAAGACAGTATTCACTGCGACCAAGACACCCGGCCTCGGCAAAACAAAGACAATGAGTTACTTAAACAAGAGGCCAGACTGTGCCGGAAGGAGGTATCCCTTCTCAAAGATGCCGTCAGGGCTGTGGACGCCAACGTTGTTCAGCTACAGGTGGTGAAGAACGGGCTGGAGAATAAGCAGCAACTGCTTTTGTCATACGCCGCGCATATCTGCAGTCCCGATGACGTCATGGTGACCAATGCACGCACCATGCTGTCCCGTGTGAGGCGTGTTCGCGAAGATTGCCGCCCGCCAACTGAGGTCGCATTGGCCAAGCTGACGGACCAGATAAACACGCTGAATGACAAGTCTGCAGTCACAAAAGGTATCATTGAAACAAAAACGAACATTTTGGTTACGTATTATAAATAACTGCAAATTTATCTTGTACAAAATTGCGCTCAAAAGCTCACAGCTAACCCTGTATTTACTGAAATTTGAATCGTTAATCTGTAAACTAAATTCAGTCATGATAATTAAATTCTGCTAATATACAATGTAATATGTCTAAAATGTGTTTATGTTTCTGTTGTATATTCTTGGAAGTCATTATCCTTCCAAATGTATTAACCTCATTGTTCATGCAGCCACCGGTACTGTTTACATTCTCGGTGGCTGAATGAACAAGGAGTTTAATGCTTTTATCGAAATAACTAAAACAGTAATAAAGAGTGTAATTTGTCGACCAGTACCTAGATAACACTATCTTTTTCGGGTGTATTCTTTTAACACATTCTAGACGTGCAGTAATGAGATACGCGGCATTATGCCACGCCATGCTTAATGCTGTATGCCTAATATCCGGATACGGAGCGTCTCCAATGATTTAATGTCCTAGCTGCAAGGACCCAGCTCCAATTTCTATCTCCTTACCGACACCTCCAACGTCACTGACCCAACCTCAAAGTCCCACCCCATGCCCCCAAAAGTGCTTGTGGTGTATTGTCAGCGTGTGAAGTGTGCGCTGGTCTGTGATTCTGGATCTTACGGCCTAGAGTCTTAAGAGTCAAAATAACAGACCAGCACACAGATGTGACATTGACGATGCACCAGCCGCACGTCAGTCGTGAGGTTTTGTTTGAAACGAACGACTTCCAAAAACGAGTGACAGAAAAATCACGGAGGACTACCAGCTTGTACCCATGGGCAACACACCAATGAGGATCTATGCCTCTTGGAGATGTCTGGAGTGTTCTTTTGCTTATGGTGCAAGCTGGTTACATCCGCCATGATCTCGCTCTCGTTCGTTGTTGGGAGTCGTTCGGGCTAAACGTAACTTACCTAGTAATATATAGCGGCACCTAGACTGTCACACTCGTGTTTGTAGATATAATAACACACGTGGTAATTACTGCAGACATATCTTTGTGCGCAGGGCTTACATCATTTGATCCTATGACATCAGCGCCACGAAAAACGTTTACAACTAAGCCTGATGTTGTCGGAGACACACATAAAGACGGTCCGGTTGTAACCTGCATTGTGGCCTCAGGCGATGGTCGTCTAGTGATGGCGGATGAAAACAACTTCATGATCAAGGTCGCTGATCTAACTGATCCAACCAAAAGCATCCGGGGCATTAAGGTCGGCACTATGCCTATTCGCCTTGCCATTCTTCCAGACAACCAGGTGGCCGTAACAGCTGGTGAAAAAAGTATCTACTTTGTGGACATCAGCGGTCAGCTGTCTGTCGCTTCACGTGTGAAGACTGTTAGACAGTACTGTGGGGTGGCTTCAGTGCCGGAGGATGACACTCTGGTTGTTGGATGTGAAAAAGACGATGAAGGTATAGTGTGTATTAACGTCATCACGCGAGCTGGTGTCGTGGTGCGGACAGTCGTTGACAGTAATACTATCCCTGATTTGGACTGGCCTGGCAACTTCTGCTTACAGAAAGGATTTATCCTAGTGTCTGACTGTGGTACCAATGCTGTTCATCGAGTGGAACTTACTACAGGCCGAGTTGTTGCAAAACTGACTCACGCTGAGCTGAAGCGGCCATGGGAAGTGATTTCGGATAGCCACGGTAACTGTTACGTAACCAGTGCTTACGGTCAGCGTGTGCTAGTCTTCAACCCAGCTGGACAAGGGAGAAGGCTGCTGTACGGCCCACAGGACGGGGATGGACCTCGAGTACAGCCGTGGGGAGTGTGTGTCACCAACACGGGCATTGTGGTCACGTGGAATGAAGATCTTAGTTTCACTGCGGTTGTTGGCTATGACCTCACCTGATAACCGTGTGCATGATTGGACACGTCATCCCGTAACTGCAGGGACGTAGCCAACAACATTCGCCCCGTTAGCTAAAGGTTCCCTGGTTTGTTTCTTAACTGAGGTTGAACGAACCTGAACGAACGTAGGCGAACTTGAGCAAACTAGGTTCGCCATGGTTCTCTTTCTTAATTGACGTGCTTGGTTCGTCGGAAGTAGGTCTGCGACAGTATTCAAAATGGCTGCCGCAATGCCGCTTCGCGATTTGGGAGATTTTTGTTTTTGTACTCCTTGCAGGAGGGATTCCACAAACAGCGATGCGCCTCCCACAAATCAATAAATAGGTCTTGTCAAGTTCCTCGCACGAAAGTGAAATATCGCCGTCCGCCATGGTTGATGGATTAGTGACTATCTTCTTATCTCCAATGCAGAAGAGGGTAACAGTTTCAACCAATCAGAGAAAATGATCGCCTTAGATTGCTCGATATGTCATGCGATCTTTTTTTTCCGACAGCGAACTATGGTTTGCTGAGGTTTGCAAACTACTTCGAACTAGTTCGGCGTATCTTTGGATCGTCCATTTAAGAACCAACCTAGTTCGCCCGAGATCGTAAACTCTTGATTTTCAGAGTTGGCGAACACAATGTACGGGTAGGTTCGTCCAATTACTGAAGAACGGCTTTTACAGTTTCAGTGATAAGGTGCCGAGCTAGTTTGGCACCTTCTCACTGTGACTGTAAAACCGTCCTTGGCCTGATAACCGTTTAACTTGGTCACAATCGTCACTTTGATAGCTACCACGGTACCTTTGTACTTCAGTTATATGTACACCGTCCATGGATGGCTAACCAGTTAACTCGCTCCCAAACGCCACTGTAATTGCTCGATCGGCACCTCCCCGCACCAACTGTAAACCGTCCATAGACAAATAACTAGCTAAATGGGTAACAGCCGAGCAAACCGGCGCGACCTGCCCTATTCTATGAATGACTGAATTCAGCTTAGATAAGCCAGACGTGTCAATAAGGAAGTGTAATGTCATACGACATGTGTGATCGTGAGGTAACCAATAAACAAACGCGGCCTTGATCTTGGACACGTGTACTAAGGTAATGCGTCAGTCTGGACTGCCGAGTTAATTCTCTACAATACAGTACTGAATACTGAATTATAATCAAATCCGTCGACAGACCAACTGACACAGTGTTTAACTTTGCTAACCAAAGTTCGGATAAATAATGTGCTGTGGTGAGAGTTATATTATACGACAAATGTGCTTCTACTGGAATGTCTGCATAGCTACGTAACTGGAATGCACAGCCAATGTTTAACAGCCTCGTAGTTTGATATTCAAGCCTAAAATCGAAATCAGTGGACCGGTTTTTTCGCCGTGTATTCTATCGACGTTGTGCTTAAAGTATCAGCTGCTAACGCATTTTTGGATCGCGTACAGAAACAAGTGTTGACTGTGCCTACAGTACTGCAATCAAAGAAACGCCCGTCTCTACGTTGTCACCTGAAGGTAAGTGTACACAGTGATAACTATTGCCCTCATAAGGTCGATCAACTTCTAGTTCGGGAAGCGACTTCTGACCATTATAGTTCAAGGATCGATGTAAATTCACTTACACTGCTCACAGACTGTGTTTAACCATTTGGCTGTCGGTAGCGGTTTTTGTCGCGATGATTCCTGTAGGAATCATTGCGACATAAACCGCTACCGACAACTAAATGGTTAATTTACAAGAGCACAAACAGTCCAAGGAACATGTCCAGATACAAAGTAGAATCAGCAAAAGGCATCTAGTCAAAGAGATTTTATTTGTCCTGCTGTTCGGAAACTCCTCACCTTCGGGAAAGGGGAGGGGGTGGGGGAGGGGGTAGGGTGATGATCTGTGTCTCTTGCAGTTGGATCAAGCTCAGTTTTTTCTTGGCAGTGGGAGGGTTAGGCCTACATGACAGTATTCATATCGCTCTAGGTCAGGGTGGCGCGTCACCAGTGCTAAGAAGAGTTGTGTATTTGACAATATTATATACTAGTGAACGCAAAAAAGTACAACGATCAACGGCAGGGCCCACGCCAAAGCCTTGATACGAAGCTAACAAAGACAGCATAATAAATATCTCATGTTACCGTGTAGCAGGGATCTGCGCTATCTGCATAATTCTACTGATATCTAGGTCACTAAACAAAACTGTTCTGATAAATATAAGTAGCTCTTTGCTGTCAGTCTTGCTGAAAGATTCAACGTTGCTATAATTATGTACCCAGCGCGAATCCACCCAGTGTAAATGTGCATCAATTATAACCAAAATTATCAGGTGAGCGGATTCAAGCCTGTGTAGATTTACACTTGGTGTAGGTTATTGATGCTGGGCAGATTCACGTCTGAATCTGAGTAGTCTCGCGGCAGCACAAATTTACACTGGGCGTATTCACCCCCTGGTTTGTTCGCACTGGATAGAGTGTCGCTGGGTGTATTCAAGCTGGATATATTCACACACCTGCGCGGGATGATGCTTTTCATTAAAAGGGGGAGGAGAGTTATTTTTTCATCTGATATGTTAGTTTCCAGCTTCCAAATTATCAACTGACCGGTCAAAACAATGATTTTCTTTTTAAAAAGAAAATTGTCTTCCAATTTTTTTTTAAATATTTAAAAAATTTTATTCATTATTTTTATTATTTATTTATTTATTTATTTATTTATTTATTTATTTATTGGGGGAGGGGGATGTTGGGGCTGGGGGGGGGGGGGGGGGCTTCCCCGTCCCGCCTTACCCCTAACCTGGTCTCAACGCCACTGTCACGCAGGGTAGATTAACACCAAACTATCACTCTGACTGTACAGACTGACAACTCGAGCTTTTTAAAAACAAATTTCTTTCTTATCAGTGTTTCGTTTATACTTGATTTCGGCCAGACATATGGCACCAGATATGGGTACTGGACAAAGCCTCCGTGTATGTGCTGGCATATTAATTTACTTTACCACCAGGCGGTTGACATAAAAAAAAGACATCGTTTGCCTCCATACTGCATCACAGACACTCCTCAAACCGTTACCAGCACGTATAATAATAATGTAAAGTCAGATACATGTGGTGATTATATGATTTAAGACTTCTTCCTGCGGTTTTTTTCGCAGTCTTGGTTTTCTTGTTTGTTTGCTTGCTTGTTTGTTTATGTTGCTTGGTTGGTTGGTGTTTGTTTTGTTTTGTTGTTTGTTTTTAAATGAGGAAAGTATGTTCGCATGGACATCTCCCATGTTATTGCATTCATTGATATTTTTCATGGGAGACATCAACAGTTTCATGCATTTATACTTCTTACCAGATACCTGACCATGGCTGCAAAATCCAAAACGAATGTTGAAGTTACTGACTGTCCGTCCTGCAAGTCCCAGTGTTTGAGTCCAACCATCTTGCCTTGCGGACACGTCGTCTGTAGAAAATGTCTTCGCAAAACTTTGGAAGACAGGGGAAATATGTCTACCTGTCCCTCGTGTAATCACAGTTTATCACTGACCAAGGGGCAGACAATCAGCGAGTTGACGGAAGACCTAGGCAAAGACCTCGTTCTGGAGGATCTGGTGACCCAACAACTGACTCTTCAAGGTCAAGTCTACTGCCTGGTGTGTCCCAACAAGGTGGCCACTAAAGTGTGTGTTGACTGTAGGGACGTCTACTGTCAGGCTTGTTCCAAGTCTCATAAAAAGATGACAACCACTAAGGACCACCTCCAGCAAGACCTGCCCCTTACTCTACTCAGCGCACCACCAACGGCCCGACAAACGCCCAAGCCGAAGGATGACGTCATTTCATGTACCTCAGAAGACAGCACTCGCTACGAGCATGACACCCTGCTTCGGCAAAACACGGACAATGAGTTACTTAAACAAGAGGCCAGACTGTGCCAAGAGGGGGCAGCCCTTCTCAAGGACGCCGTCAGGGCGGTGGAGACCAATATTGTTCAGCTACAGGAGGTGAAGAACAGGCTAGAGAATAAGCAGGAACTGCTTTTGTCATACGCCGCGCATATCTGCAGTACCGATGACGTCATGATGGCCAATGCCTGCGCCATGCTGCCCCGTGTGAAGCGTGTTCGCGAAGACTGCCGCCCGCCAACTGAGGTCGCCTTGGCCAAACTGACGGAGCAGATCAACACGCTGATTGACAAATCTGCAGTCACACCAGGTATTATTGCAAACAGCACATTTGGGTTATGTATTATAAATAACTGCAAATTCAACACGTAAAAAAAATCTGATCAAAAGCACTACTGAAACTTATATTGTTAATATGTATATTAAATTCTTCATGATCGTTTACATTCTTCTAATATGAATGTAATATGCCTAACATATGTTTGTTTCTGTTATATATTCGTGGAAGTCATTGTCTGTCCAACTTAAATTTATTAAAGTCATTGTTCATGCAGCCACCGGTACTGTTTACATTCTCTGTGGCTGAATGGACAAAGATTTTAATGCTTTTATTGAAATATCACATAATACAGTAATAAGATTCTATTTCTTTTTAACGTTACCTAGATAACAATATCTTTTCCGGGTGTATTCTTTTAACACATTCGAGACGTGCTGTATTCAGATACGCGGCTTTATGCCTCGTTCTGGATACGGCGCGTCTCCAATGATTTAATGTCCTAGTTGCAAGGATCCAACTCCAATATTTATTTCCTTACCGACACATCTCCAACGTCACTGACCAAACCCCAAAGTCCAATCCCCATCCCCGACAAAGTGCTTACGTGCGTTTTCGGATTGTGAAGTGTAAAGTGGCCTGTGATTTTGGACCTTACAGCCTAGAGCCGTAAGATCCAGAATCACTTACAGGCATACAGCTGTGACATTGACTACGCAACAGCCTCACGTCAGTAGTGAGGTTTCGTTTGAAACGAACGACTCCCAACAACGAGTGACAGAAGTCACGGCGAACTACCAGCTTGTACCAAAGCATGGGCAACACTCCAGTCATCTCCAAGAGACATAGATCCTCATGCCTCTTAGAGATCTCTGCCTCTTAGAGATATCTGGAGTGTTCTTTTGCTAATGGTGCAAACTGGTTACATTCTCCGTAATTTCGCCGTAATTTCGCTCTCGTTGCAAGTTGAGAATCCTTCGGCCTAAACGTAACCTCCCTATTTTGCGGCAACTAGACTGTTACACTCGTGTTTGTAGATGTAATAATACACGTAGTAATTACTGCAGAGATATCTGTGTGCTCAGGGCTTACATCGTTTGATCCCATGACGTCAGTACCACGGAAAACGTTTACAGTGATGCCTGACGTGGTCGGAGACACAAGTAAAGACGGCCCCAATATAACCTGCATTGTGGCCACAGGCGATGGCCGTCTAGTGATGGCTGATGACAACAACTACATGATCAAGGTCGCCGATCTAACTGATCCAGCTAACAGTGTCCGGGGCGTTAATATCGACACCATGCCTTACTGCCTTGCCCTTCTTCCAGACAATCAGGTGGCCGTAACAGCCTTGGAGAAAAGTATCTACTTTGTGGACATCAGCGGCCAGCTGTGTGTCGCTTCACGCGTGAAGACTGTGAGGCAGTACTGGGGGGTGGCTTCAGTGCCGGAAGATGACACTCTGGTTGTTGGATGTAAAAAGGACGATGATGGTATCGCGTGTGTTGTCGTCATCACGCGGGCTGGTGCGATGATGAGGACAGTAGTTGACAGCAATACTATCCCCGATTTAAAAAGGCCTAACGACTTATGCTTGGAGAAAGGATGTATCCTAGTGTCTGAATTTGATGCCAATGCTGTTCATCGAGTGGAACTTGCTACAGGCTGCGTTGTTGCTAAACTGACTCATGAGGAGCTGAATTGGCCATCCCACGTCACTTCGGATAGCCACGGTAACTGTTACATAGCCAGTGTTAAGGGTCAGTGCATCTTGGTGTACAGCCCAACTGGTCAGTGGAGAAGACTGCTCTACGGCCCACAGGATGGGGATGGACCTCGAGTAGAGCCATTGGGAGTGTGTGTCACCAACACGGGCATTGCGGTCACGTGGAATGAAATTCTTGGTTTCACTGTGGTTGTTGGCTATGATCTTACCTGATAAGACCCGTGTAACCGCGAGCATGATTGGACACGTTATCCCGTAACTGCAGGGACATTTGCTAACTATGTCAGCCTGCGTTGGCCCGCGCACGGTCGTACGCGGGCCAAAGCAGGCTGACGCTGGCTTGACAATTTTTGTTGTCACTGGAGAACCGCAAGAAGCATAGATCCTCAAGAGTCTATTGAGAATTCTTACCTCTTGCTAGTTCCTTGCATTAAGTTCTTACGAGTGGTGGAGGAAGACATTTTTTCTTTGGAGAAAGGGGGTGGGGAGGGGGGGGGAGAGAGAGAGAGGCCAGCGTAGCTTCCCCCCCAAAAAAAAACTGTGGGTGGGTGGGTAGCGGGGGGGGGGGGGAGGGGGGAGGTGAGTGAAAGGAAACGACAGTCCAACTTACAAAACGACAGGGATACGTTTCTACAGCATGTTAAAAAATAAAGCATAAAATCTTCCAAATGAATAAATAATTTCAACTTTAATTTTCTCACAAAATGGGGAGGGGGGGGGGGGAGCGTGCATACTCTGCCACCCATTCCCCTCCCCCGCCCTAACAAAATTCACTGGAAGTGCCAGGGCATTTCCGTTCACTACGCCACTGCGTACGGGTTTGAATGTGTATCTGGCAAGGTGACATACATAACGGTAACAGTCGCTCCGTCTCTCTCTTCGAGTGCTGATAGATCGCTTGCGAAACCAATGATCATCTATCTGGATTTTAAGAATGCTTTTGATCTGATTAACCACACTATTCTGACTGCTAAGCTTCACACATACCTCAATAACGGAGACGCAGTTGCTTTTTTCACATCTTACCTTACTAAAAGAAAACAAAAGGTTCTTGTTCATGGCTCATACTCCCCTCTCAAAGATGTAAGCTTCGGTGTGCCCCAAGGGTCTGTACTGGGCCCCCTACTGTTTTGCTTATTTATCAATGATTTGCCTCTACATATTACTTGCCAAGATGTACAATGCGACCTTTTTGCTGACGACACCTCAGTTCATACTACTAGTAAAGATATACAGGTAATTTCCGACAACCTACAACAAAGTCTTCACGAAGTATCAGCTTGGTGTATAAACAATTCTATGGTTGTTCATCCAGCCAAAACGAAATCGATGATAGTCGCCACGCGCCAAAAACTGCAGATAACGCCTCTATTACTTAACCTTTCACTTAAAGGTAGTCAGGTAGAACAGGTAAATGAACATCGAATACTGGGGATTACAATCGACAGTCAGCTAAAATGGCAAGCTCATACAGACGCCTTATGCAAAATAGTAGCCAAAAATCTTTTTATGTTATCAAAACTGAAATATTATACTGATTCAGATACCCGTAAACTATTTTATAACGCTCACATACGTTCTTATATCGATTACGCGTCAACGGTATGGGATGGATGTAGTGAGGTCCATTTAAAGAGACTCAATTCCCTACACAGACGAGCGGCCAAAATAATCTGCCCTGATCCACACCTAAGCACTGAAGAAAACTGTCAAAAGCAGGTCTCCTGCCTCTTCAAGGTCATTTTAAATATAACAAAGCAATCTTTATGTTCAAAGTGCGGAAACGCAAAACACCTGAGTACATCTCCACTTTGTTCCGTAAGTCTGAGTCCAAGCTTGGAAACATCAGAAAGCTTTTCATAGTCCCAAAACCAAGGATCGATCTATATAAAACTAGCTTATCCTTCTCAGGGGCACATATCTGGAATGCGCTTCCCGACCATGTAAAATCCACCTCCTCGCTAGCCTGTTTTAAAAAGGGTCTCTGCAAATATTTTGTGGATCACTCGTAACAATGCCTTAACCTCTTGTATTATATGTTTCTTTTTATGCTGGGTTCAACTTATTCCCGATTAAGTCTGTTATCCTTTTCATTTATCATTTGCACTACTTAGCTCTGTCTATGTGTGAAGGGGGGCGGGTGGAGTGGGGGAGGGGTGCCTGTGAGTCTATGCATAGAGTATGTCTATGTGAACAGTGTTGTCATCTGTTTGCAAGTATTATGTTTACTTATATGTACGTATATTTGTAGTTAGTCTTGTAGTTGCTAGCAACGGCAGGTTTGTAAAATGGCTGTGTCGATGACGATGTCAATGCCTAAACCGTTGTAAAATAAAGTTTCATTGATTCATTGATTCAATGATGGGAAGTAACCTCCCAACTATGCCTTGCAGGAAACTTAGCTTTGAGAAATTGCTTCCCTTGCTCTGATTTTGTGAGCTTGCGTTAGTTTCAACTGAATTACAAATTGTTTAGTGAAGTAGACGGTGGATATTTGTACACATTTAAATAAATAGAAGGAACGTAACGCACGATTGCCGTACATCAGTCTATCGTGAATGGCGACAGATCCTCGTTGTGATCCGTGAACCAGTCGTTTGTATAGGTACACACACACACACACACACACACACACACACACACACACACACACACACACACACACACACACACACACACACACAATACACACAATATATACCGTGCGTGACACTGACTCTGCCTTGTACTGACTGTCACACAGACACACAGACACACACTAAAGAAATATCCGGTGTGTAAAGAATAGCATAGAGTTCTTTACTGTACATTTATACAGGGCCACTGTACAATACACATCATACAATGTGAGGGGAAACATTCACATGTGAACGGGATATACATAGCCCAGCACGTACAAGGTCATCGTCCCGACATCGGTCAGATGACCTTCTGCTAACTGGGTAAGTCAGATAATAAAGTGTGTTTGCACGGAGACTCGAAGTAAAATGTTGCAGCAGGTGAACGATATCAGGACTGGAACATAAGTTTCATATACAGTAATGTCCGTGTGAGCAAAATGTCATCAGGCTGACGTCGGCCTGAAGAGCTTTTGCTCACAATGTGACGATACACTATGATGTACTCGGTGAAAACACCGAGTGATAGAATGCAGTTCATACCCTATGCACTTTATTCTTTGTTTCTGTATTTTGTTTTTTAAACTTTTAAAAGACATTTTAACCTTTGACTGGTACCGACTATACCGCTCGGCGGGAAAGACGCGTAGCTACGTCACTACTCTGTCTTTCCCGCCAAGCGGTATCGTTGGCAGCAATCAAGGGGTTAATGCATTAGCTTCGTAGTATGTAACGCGTCTTGTGTAGCTAACAGTTTTCACGCCGAGCGTACGTATGTATACAACTACAGTTTAACCCGTTCAGTGCCGAGACAATTTAAACACTAACTGCGAGAGGTATAGGTCCTCATGAGCCCCCGCATTTGCGGGGGCTCATGAGGATCTATGCCTCTTGCTGAAATCACTTTGAATCCATGTTCACGGGACATGTCGTTCTTTTGTTTGTTTTTTGTTTGTTTGTTGGGTGTTGAATTAACGAAGCTTGCTTAAACACGGTCTGCTTCAGTTGGCACTAAATGGGGTTAAATAATGTTTTTGTGATGTTCTACGACATAATTTTATATGCTTCAATATTTCACGTTTGAACATTACAGATTTCAGTTTGAATAAAATTCTGTACGAGCCTAGTTTGGAATCGGGCAGTTCTTGTGTTTCTTAATCTGAAAGAATTTTCGTCAAACTAATAAAAGGTACACGCAATGAAACAATTTACAAATGAACAGTCACACACTATTACAAGAAAGGCCGGCTTTACAAAATAATCATTGGAATTAATCAATACGATAATAACGAAGGTGTGTGGTCTGCACACAATATGACGTGTTACAAAAATAAGTTCAAAACATTAATTAATGAAGGATGGGTGTAATCGCACACAACCACAGTGATACAATAATATTGACTTTACCTTAGGTCTTGTTTAGCTTGATATAAAAGTCGGGCGAAACCTAAGGCAAACTCAACAGAGGTCTTAACCCCATCACTGCCGAGAAAACGTGAACACCACCCAACTGCAAGAGGTATAGATCCTCATGAGCCCCCGCAGTTGCGGGGGCTCATGAAGATCTATGCCTCTTGCTGAAATCATTACGTACGTATCCATGTTTCTTTTTTTTTTCTTCTCCATCTGATGATCTTGGACGTTGAATTTACGATTTTAAAAAATACAATATACGTCCACTGGCAGTGAAGTCGTTCAACTGAGTTTTCCATAGGTTCGTCCGTCTTCCATATTGCAGGTTCTAATAGAAACTCAACAGTGATTTCGAATTGACTTTACCTTAGGTTTCCCAATAGGAAAGTCAGATGAAATCTAAGCTAATTCAAAAAATGTTCTTAACTCATTCAGCCAGACGCACGTATTTCCCAAATTTTGGAGGCTTCATCGACATCTAACAACTATGCACCTGTTGCATGTGATAGGTTCGCCCATGATAATTCAAGGGTAGTGCCAGATTAGCTTGGCGCCGACAGGCGCCAAGCTAATTTGGCACTACCCTTGAAATATCATGGTCGACCCATCTCCTGCTGCAGTGCGTCAGGGCTGAATGGGTTAAACTGTGTTCTCCTAAGGTTTCGTCTGAATTTAATATTAAACTCAACAGTGGTTTTCAACTGAGATTCCTTGAGTTTCGTTGAACTGTGATATAAAACTCAACATTGGTCTTAAATTGAGTTTTCCTTAGATTTCGTCTAACTTTCAATACGCAACTCAACAGCGGTTTTAAATCGAGTGTCGCCTCTGATTTCATACGACGCAATTCAGACGAACCTAAAGAAAAGTAAATTTCAAGCTATCGTTTGTGTCGTGCACTACCTGTTAGGTGAACATCGGAAGGAATGAGTTAATATAACAGATACATAAAGTGCACAAGGGATGTTAATTCTGGGATTAATATTTTTAACACATTAAAAACTTGCTGCATTCGGACAATCTGCATTATGCCGCGTATCCGAATACAACGTTTTGAACGAGTTAACCTCCAAGCCGCAATTAGTGGTATGTCTTGGTAACACGATTCAAAAAAAAAAAAAAAGAGGAAAATGACAATTAATAGTTACGTGTTGACCGTGCATGAGCTGGCCGGAAAACAACCACAAAAAAACCCAAAATCATTTCATAATGACATTTACAGCTCTGATCTTGAGCAAGGGTAGGTGCATGGTTAGTCCCTTCACTGCCAGTGGCCACGAAAGAAATCTCTGAAACTTATACACTGCAGGCTGGCCACCCGATCATCCACCCACTTGGATATAAATGAGTGTAGTAAGAGGCATAGACCCTCATGAGCCCCCGCAGTCGCGGGGGCTCATGAGGATCTATGCCTCTTGTAGCTGCGCGGTGTTTGCAGGCTCCGGCAGTGAAGGGGTCAAGGGTCCATATGGCAGGTACTTTAGAAAGCACACAATTCCCACAACAGAAATAACAATAAAATAGTCCAGTTTATTGTTGGAGTCGCCGCCCGCCCGACGCCGCCATCTGAATATTTCTCCAGCCCCCGCGTGACGTCATTTCCGATCCAGTCGCAAGCCCTAACGTCATCTGTGGTCGTTGCAGGCGAGTGCTTCCTTGGTCAGCAAACATTAAGCACTCGTGTGCAGCTTCGTTTCGGTGTCCGCACTAATTGTTTGATGTTGCTTTTCAAATACACGTCATGCATCAATGAATACACTGCTATATACTGACGAGCAAAAGAAATGCAACATTTTCAGAACCATCGGGCACTTCATGAAAAATTTAAAATAAAAATAAAAATCAGCTATTATTTAACCTAGCCAGGTTAATGGAAAGATCACATGCACTGGCAATCACCCCGTTGTGTTAGTTTGTTTTGTTTTGTTAATAATTCATACCCATATAAATGTAGCTCTGGGTGGTGGTGTCGAAATATGTCTCACGCAGAAACAACGGTAACATGTGGTTTTATTGGCCGGCAGGCAGACTTGCCTTCCTCCAGTACGGCCAATGGTGCACCGATGAGGTCACCAAGACCGAAACAGCTGTCCACATTGGCCAATGCTTTCTGGGCCACCAGCTGGCGGACCCGGTTCTACGTTTCCATGCATCAAGGGGCTAGAAATCCAGTAATACGACCTCGCCTTGGGTGGATTCAACTTTTGCAGCTTCCGGTCCCTTACTTAGTAACACCCCTTCCACCACCACCTCCCCCCCCCCCAACACACACACCATTTCCAACACTCCCCCCCCCCTTTCCCTCCCACACACCATTCCCTTTTTTATATGATCTTTGGTCAATAATGCGCTGTTATCTCCCTTACCAGTGTTTGTTCGTACCTACGTTTGCCTTGATTACAGGCTCTAACAGTCACCCCCTTTTGGTTTCGTTCATCCTATAATTTATGTCTATGTACAACCGAATTTTAAGCCAATCTGGATTGTATGCTGTGAACACTAGAGTTGCAAATATTGTTTCTCTGTTGTTGTTGTTGTTTTTGTTTGTTTGTTTTTTACAACAGAAAGCATTTGGAGATTTGTTAGACGGAAGGTAACATATGTTTACAGTGACACCGTATACCGGCAAAAACATCTCACAGTATTCGTACATTTTTCTCGTATTTGTACACAAGGGTTTATCGTTCTTTTTTTTTCTTTTTCTGTGATGTCAACCCTTTAACTGCTACAGACGATACCGCTCGGCGGAAAAGGCGCGCAGTTACACGTCTTTTCCGGTGAGCGGTATCGTCTGTAGCAGTCGAGGGGTTAGTTTTTGTTAACGACACTACGTTGCAGCAGAAAACAGTTCTTCAGAAATCGTTCAAGTTGTTTGTTTTCGGCACACAACGAGGGTTATTCAGAATTTTCTCTGCTGGGAGGGGGTTGCTTCTTCAAGGACACCGTTTTGCAGCCGACCACGTGATACAAAAGGGCACTGATGAGCGCTGACGTCAGACGGAAAATTTGCATCCATGACGCATTCTGCTTCAGACCGTCCCACGTCACCACCGAGCAGAACGTCACTGAAACATACATGTATGCTTGTCATAGTTAAAGCTGATGACAAATGACGTAATAGTTACGTGTGTCCTGTTCTGAGATTTGGACCTTACGCCTTAAGTCCGAAAGATACAAAATGACAGACTGGCGGAGCAGCTGCTGGGGATTCTTTTGCATATTGAGTTTCACAGCCTGAACAAGTTGACATAATACGTATAACACTTAAAGTCGGACTAATGTGCCAGGATAACGTTCTGTCTCTAGCTATTCTGGCACCTCTCTTGCACTATCTTGGTCGATATTTCTCTGGATTCATTGTGACGAGGGATCGTCAAGTCCTTTTATAAGAAAATCAGCGTCATGTCTCCTTACAAAATTAATAAGTTTGTCCACAACCACAACATCAACTCTGTCACTAATATTCATTCATTGTAAACACTCAGTTAACACCAAGGTCGCATTTACAAAATTGTGGCGGTGTCACCTGACGACTATGTACCAGCAGGAGATGGACCGACCATAATTCAAGGATAGTGCCAGATTAGCTTGGCGCCATCCTAGAAGTATCATAGTCGATCATCTCCTGCTCTAGTGCGTGCAAGCTAAATGGGTTAACAGACGTGAAGAGCTGTTGGACAAAAAAAAAAAATGACGTAGAACCGCAGGCCTGGGATTATTGTTGCGTAATCGACTATAGAATCAGTCTTGGATCGTTCTACAACAGGTGGCAGGGACTAGAAATGTCTGCTTCCCACTACCTGATGCAGAGATGCTCGAAATCTGATTCTGTGGTGGACGACACAGCGAACATCCCATGCCGACTGATGAGGTCGACAACTCAGCTGTAACACGGTCGCAAGAGGCTGGACCGATAATAATAAAAATGTCCGTGTCCTGCAAAGAACAGTTTGCTTACCGGGATATTAGGTTACCACCAAGGTTTTGTGTTTGTTACACAAGCACAATGAGATGGAAGTTAACCCATTAAACTCCAAGACCATATTTTGAAAGTGTCACCCAACGACTATGTATAGGCTGCAGGGGATGGATCGACCATCATAATTCAAGGGTAGTGTCAGACAAGCTTGGCGCCTAAAGGCGCCAAGCTCATCTGGCACTACCCTTGAATCATCATGGTCGATTCATCTCCTGGTATAGTGCGTGGGGTTAAATGGGCTAAAGCAGCAGCACAGATATGTGACTAAAGTAACAAAGGAGAACGTGATACGATAATTATTTTAAAAAAATCAACAGCGAAAAAAAAAAACGTTGTGAACAGCAGAGTGTTGGTGCAGCAAATATTCAAGGCAATATTTTTAAGCATAACTGCAAAATGCACAGGAGAAAAAAAAAAATCGACGGATGACACAGGAAACAAACCCCCCAAAAAAGTGCAAATCAATAGCCAACGAACAGAAAAGGTGACTGGAGCCACAACAAAATCTGACACGTGCGCCACAAATAGGATGCCCAAAACAACCAACTAGAAGGAGAATTGCAACCAAACAGACACACATGAAAAAACCCAACAACCTGAGATTGTCGCGTACACACACACACACACACACACACACACACACACACACACACACACAACACACAACACACACACACACACACACACACACACACACACACACACAAAGGCATCAAACGTCAGGCACTTATGACTTAATGACTTTTGCCCATCACGCAGGTGATTTCACAGACGTTGCACCGAAATGATTCAGAACAAAATTTTAACGCCAGCTGAGTTCGAGCCCCCGACCTTTCGGACAAGAGTCGAACGCTCCTGCATTTCTATTCTAGCAGCTCCACCTCGTCGGGTGCAGCTCTCGTGGGAAGCACGCAAGTCACGAGCACACCACGCGCAGATCGCGTGCAAACAAACAACAGCAAAGGAAACTCGCGAGTCACGTACAAAAAGCAACATCGCGTGCAGGAACCGGGATCACTACAAACGTGCCACGAAACAGACCTACCTTGGCCACATCCCATTCATGCCCGTCACTATCTATACCTGCAAACTGGTGTGAACAGTACACATACCAAGAGAAGACGCTCATCACTGGACAAACGGTTAGATCCCCTGACCCCTTCCTGAAAGGAAGGGTTCATGGGAACTGAACGTTTGTTTGGCCAGCGTTGAGTTTTATTCCCTTGGAACGTATAGTCTACTTATGAAAAACAGCGCTTGCCTGACCTTGGTTTGATAGGTGACGAACAGGTGACCTAACTATACGTGCGGGTCAAAGCAAGCGGTTTTACACAACATGCGGGCATGTAGTATCAATGCTGCTCTGAAAGGGCAACAGACAGAAAGTCCATTTTTGTGTTTTACAATGAAAAATGGACTTACTGGCTCTTGCTTTCACATGGTACAATTATCGGTCCCTTCACTTTATATATCGATCCTTGAGAACTACGTGACAAAATGTGGGGGTTTTCCTCTGAAAATCACAAACAAGTGTAGAAGATAGAGCGACCGTGATAATTATAGTGTCAGGGTTGACAAAGTCCGAATGATAGTGAAGCAGAAGAATTTTAATTCGTTACTGTACGCAGCTTTTGCATGCAAGGAACCCGTACCGTCTGCGGATGTACTCCCAGACAGACTCACTCCGGGAGTGCACAATAAGTACACTTCTATTCAAATGAGATGTGAAGGAGGACACCACAAGCACACTTATATTCAAATGAGATGCGAAGCCTCTTATCTGAATAGAAGTGTGCTTGTGGTGTACTCCCGGGTGAGTCTGTCTGGAGAGTACTTCCACAAACGGAGGTGGGAGGTGAACACAATGTAGTCTAACTACTCTGCGGCTCAAAGCGACGGGCATATATTGGGATATTGGCCATGCACACCATGCTAGCTTACATTGCAGGGGGCAGGCGGGGGGGGGGGGGGGGGGGTTTGGTTCTAGGTTTCAAACCTCAGCGGAACACATAATGCCGCCCGTCCCGGCTGAGGGTCCAGTAGAGGAAACCACTGAGCCCCGCCGCCCCCAGGCGCGTCACGTGACACAGCATGGCGCCCACGGGCAAGATCTCGCGCATGGGCACAGACGACAAGGTAGCCACTGTACAGACAGACAGACAGACAGGACACGCTGACAAACGGAAGGTTTGTACAACGCAAGGAGTAGCACGCCAAACGTTTCACTCTCTCTCTCTCGCCAGATCGACACTGGGGTCAATTTGGCGATACTGTCCTGTTGGCGTGCTAATCCCCTTCGACATAAAATTGCCACGACAACTGAATCAGTCCCGAGTCCATCTGGCGTGCGGGGCCATTCTGACGCATTACACCGGCAAACATCATGCAGGTAAAACGCAGCAAGAAAGTAATGGCTACAAAATGGATTTTGCGTCACAACTAGCGTACGCCATGACACACAACTACAATGACGTATGCATGATACATACAACCAGTGAACAAATGGTCCTCTGGCCTATGTTAACCCGAGGACCTTTTGCTTGGTAGGGTTTAAGGCATTACGAGTCATAAAAATGTAGGAAATAACTCATATCTCAATCGAGACTTGCATACAACCACGTATCCGTATGCATCACGTCCCGAATGTGTTAACATATAGGGCACAATAAATATGCGTCATGAAATTATCGTGTACGGTATTCAAGATGAAAAGTCACAAACAACAAATTATATATATTTTTTACACTTATCCAGCGTTTAAGGTTTGAAATATACAAGGCTTTAGCTTTAACCAAACCTTTGAGGCATTTCACATTATCACAGACAATCTGCAGCAGCTTTTCACAGTCATTCACATGGTAAAATTTAATCTGAACAATCTAGGCACAGTTTTGCAGTCTACTGTCTAATAATGTATGCAAATAGATTTGCAAGACTAAAACAAGAATCTTCGACTTACCGACAGTGACAAAAACGAAGGACGTTTAACTCATTCGAGACGAGCCGCATTAGCATATGCGGCTTAAAGCCGCGTATCCGGATGCAGCACGTCTCGAATGTGTTAAATTAAATTTGCATGCTCTTAAAAGTATGAAATCCTCTACACATACTGATTATTTACGTCTAGGCTACATTCAAAAGTAACCGTCTACACTGAGGTGCGACATGGAATATGTTTTATAAGGCTGTCGTTGATCCATCTCCTGCAACTTAAAAAGAACAAACAAACAAACCAAATTATCAAAGAATAAAGAAAAAGATCATAAAGTGCTGGGCAGCTAGCCTCACATCCTTGTGCGAAATGTATGTTCTCTTATTGGATTATACACATACCAAAGGGAGTTACTCAGCGCTGGACAGACAGTTAGATCTACTGCCCCCGCATAGGTGGGGGCAGGGGATCTGTTTGTTTGTCTGCCCAGCGCTGAGTAATTCCCTTGGTATGTGTACAGTTCTACCAGCGCTAGCATCACCTATCTGATTTGTGAGTATTCTCATTGGATTAACAACAGAACGACCCGCAATAGACAACTGAGAAAAAAATGGAGGTTTGGCTGCTCTCAAAGCGACATCCTTAGCAGAAAAAGAAAAAGAAAAAGAAAAAGAAATTAGTCTCCCAAAGGGAATCAAAAAGTTCTCAGAACCCATGACTCTTAGATCATGACTCGCAAGGAAACTGCAAGAAGGCGCAGGGAATTCTCTCCCTAAAAGCACCAAGAACATCCACATGAATAAAGCCAGTTAAAGGAAACTAAATCTACATAAGCCTCTTAACGTGTCCTAAGACTCCGATTATATTGACTGAGAACGAGTCTTCGTTTCCCTAGCAAAAAGAAACTACGTAAAACGAAGGATTTCGCATAAATCTAATGGCCGTCGACATCCCATCTCTCATCGCCCAAGGCCGCTAACTGCACCGGCTGCCTTTCATATTGTGGGACACGGACCTATGTTGAGCGCGACAGGAGCAGATTTTCATTAGCCCCAAAAGTAAGTGGGCGAGCCGTAAAGAGCAATGCACTGAGCATAGCTCTTCGTGTGTCCGTTGCAGAATGGTTAAAAATAGTAAATTGTTTGCCGGTCTGTGATTTTGGACCTTACGACTGAAAGCCGTAAGGTCCAAAATCACAGGCCAGCACACATTATACATAAATCGCTCCAGGAAAAAAATAGAATTCTCGCCGCAGAGTAGCGAGGAGACAGAGCAATTTTTTTTCTTTCTAAAAGCACATTAGCTTTTCTTAGTAACTGTGCAATATCGGGCTATAAATCGCGTCTGCTAATGAGACCGTTCACGAAACTGTACGTAACCTACATCAGATCAATCAACTTACTAGAAAAACATTAGAACAAGGAAAAAATAAATTCGTACGGATTTCTTCTAATCTTTATTCAGATGCTCTCGTCTATTCATTTTCTTTGCTTTTTCATCTGTCTCGTTGCCAAATGAAAACATTAAACTATACCCAATCCATATGATCTGGGGGCTGTTATGTATTCATTCGACTTTCTGACCCGTCGCAGAATAAAAACACGAACTGCAACGCTTCGGTATGATTCGGTCGATCTGTATTCATAACAAAGATTCGGCCGTCTGTGGGGGTAAATAACACTGCTTTCTGAAAAGACCTCTGTCTAGTCGCTGAGCTAAACCCTAGGTGCCCCCCCCCCACCCCACCCCTTGACTGTAAGGACAGCTGTAGCAAAGAGGCAGGGATTTACATGTGGCCTAGCAAGAGGCATAGATTCACATGAGCTCCTGCAAAGCAGGGGCTCATGTGAATCTGTGCCTCGTGCAGATGTGCGGAGTTGACTGAATGACTTCCTCTGAGACGGATGGGCATCAATATATTACATTGCCAGCAGACTTGATTTGTGTACTGTCTTTGATTTTGATTTCGGGCCAATCTAAAAACTCACAGACAAGCACGCAATTTTGTTTTCCCATGAAAGACTAATCACAGGGCCAGACAGGCAACGAAAGGATCGTCTTGTTCTATACCTGCCTATTTCTCTGTGGGCTGTAGATTGGGTGCCTGATAGGCGGGGGCAGGAGATCTAACTGTTTGTCTGTCCAGCGCTGAGTGATTCCCCTTGGTTTGTGTACAATTCTGCCAGCGCTAGCCTCACCTATCTGGTTTGTGAGTAACGAAAGGAAGGTTTTGATTTTGTTAACTCTTACCAGTTCGCTCCCTTGGCCATCGTATGTATACATACGAAGCCACGCCCATGGAAAATTCCATCGTGTTTACTGAATTAAAACCAATTAATTTTTACTCTCAGTATTATTGTAATAACTTATTGACATTAGAAAGTCACTTTCATATGATAGAATGAAAAATTATTAATTTTGAGTTTGTTCGTGACCTTTGTTATCGATCGAGTCACTACGTCCACCATCTTGCTTTCCCTACTGCGTTATTTTCACTGCTTGCGATTTATCTCTGCGAATATTCCGTCAAAATGAGTTCATCTGAGTCCGAAAGTGAAGAGTATCTCACTGAAGGGGAATCTTCCAGCAACCAGGCCACTGAACGTGATTCCAGCACCAGCGATGTGGAAAAAACGAAAGAAAACCATCGCAGGTCATTGTGACACTTTCTATTTTGGTTTGACCATGTGCTATCCATGTGAGTCTTTGTTTACCTATTGTCTGGTTCAGAATCGTGAAACTTTATGAAGTACATAAACAAGTTTTATTACTTGCTGTGTATTGCCTCAGTGATATTTTCAGCAAGTCAGAGATTTTCAGAGAAGCACATGTTTGTTGTCTCAGTCATGCCAGGTGTTGACACGCCCACTTTTTCCTGCCCTTGACCGGTGTAGATTATGTTGCGTAACGCTTAGAAATTCAAACACATTTTCTTGAAACTTCACAAAAATGTGTAGAAATGATTTGTCCACACACTGGATTCACATTTTAAACAAAGGGGCAAGAAACAAAAAAAATTTCTTCTTAGTGACTTTCGTGAAAACTGTTTTTGGAAACCGGACACCATTTTTTCTTCGTCGCTAAATAAACAACAACTTCTAAACTACGTTAAGTACAGACTTTTTACTTATCCTGACTGAAAGCTGACTCAATGCACTTTAATATGATGTATAATAAGCCAACTTTTGACCACTAGAAGAGCTTTCAGCAGCATTTTTGCTTGGTCATGTGTGAGGGTAAAAGTCATTTTGTTCACTGGCCTCAAATAGAGCGAACTGGTAAGAGTTTTAAACAAACTCGGCGGTGATAGGGCAAGTTTGGAAGCTAAACAAAGCTGGGCGGTAATAAGTAATAATGTTAACCCATTACGGATTGGAAGCGGTTTTTGTCACGATGATTCCTAAAGGAATCATCGTGACAAAAACCCCTACCGACACGCACAGGGTTAAAACAGTGAAAGCCACTTTTGTCGCCTGTGCAAAATGTGCATTCAATGAACAGTTTGTAAAACGTAATATAAAGAACTTAGTCTGTGAATTTTAGAATAACACTGATATTTCAAAATATTTTTTAAAAATGCCAACACAGCCACCAAGAAGAAAGACTATAAATAGTATCCACTCCAAAGGAATAAATAACAGAGAAAGAAACACGCTTTGAAAGGACGACTACGAAACTCTTACGGAAGGTAAACTGTTTAGTGCACGAACTTTCAAAACGTGTTTTTTTATTTGTTGTTTATTTCTTTGCATTTTACACGCAGTCACCATTTTTGTCTGGTTCTCATAAATGACACCCAGTTTAGTTCATTTCTTGTGGTAGCATCATGATTGTGCAAAGGAATAAATGTATAAAAAGGAAGGATACACGGAAGATAAATATGTTCTTGCGAAATGGTAACAGAGAGAAATGAATGCCACGATGCGGGCCACATGAGAAGAGGCAAGATGATATCTTTAAAAGCGTTTTGATTCAGCGAACATTACAGTAGTAAATCAAGTCTGTTAGATCAGATGTCTTGTGTAATAATGTCTAGAAAGTACAACACAGTTTATCACTAGTTTTCTCCAAGATGGAAATCATGTACTTATTCGATAGACCCATTCGGGGATTACACCAAAAGTACACTTCTATTCAAATGAGATGCTTCGCATCTTATTTGAATAGAAATATACTTGGGGTGTACCCCCTCTACCCCCCCCCCCTCAGCCCCTCCCCTCAGCCCCTCCCCTCCCCCCCCCTCCCCCGGAACGTTAAGGGCCGCCACACCCTTCCCCCGGACATCTTCACTTTCCGTCCTCGAACCAAAAATATTTCAGTAACGTGACCTTATTCAAGCTTCATCTTACAATGAAGCTGCGCAAAATGACATTATGAAGTTTGAGTATCGAAAACAGACAAAGAAAGTGTCAAATCTTCTTCTCCCTTGGTACCTCTGAGTGTCCCCGGTGAGTGAACAGAAAGTAACGACACCTCTCCTATCTGTGCCTACCGAGTCACATGGCTTTTGGAGGAAAAAATGGGTATGGAACTCTTTGGTAATGCTGGACAAACATTGATCACCCATGTTATCTAGGAGGCTTAGCACTCAGAGAGAATTTTGCTGGATCAGGCAACATTAAACGGCTAACGACACAACCAAACACTGCACGCGTGGTACGTCAAAACGTCAGCTGAACTCAGATTAAGTGAACCCATTTAGCCCTGGGTCACTACAGCAGGAGATGGATTGACCATGATAATTCAAGGGCAGTGCCAGATTAGCTTGGCGCCTTCAGGCGCCAAGCTAATCTGGCACTGCCCTTGAATTATCATGGTCAATCCATCTCCTGCAACTGGTAAATAGTCATTAGGCAACACCTACAACATTTTAGAAATGGGACCTTGGGGCTAAAAGGGTTAATTGTATGCTGGACTGGGACCAGCACATAGTCATGTCAAACGACTAACCACCGATCTTTAGCATCTTGCGTGTTCTACTTACACGTACTAGCGTGCGGTCTGTGATTTTGGACATTAAGGGTCTAAAGAGATGTAAGGTCCAAAATCACAGACCGGCAGGCAGCGATGCCACCTACGTGACTTACCGACAATCTGCAGCATAAAGTACACGACGCTGGAGAGTAGTGCAGCCCTGATGACGTCACGATCGCTGACGTTGAGGCTGTTCCAGTGAAATAAGGACAGTGCTGTAACATAGGGAGGGTATCATTACTTCATTCGCGGTTTTTTAACGATGGTGCATACTTATGGTACAGGAAGTTAAGTCCCCAATGGATCAAAGTCCAATTAGTATTGTAGCGATACTTTATAAGTTGATAAGGATATTTTGACAATTGTGACTTGTAACACTGCAAAACATTTAATATTTTACCAAAGACAACAAAAAAGAAAGAAAAAAAGAAGAAGAAGAAAAAAGAAAAGAGAAGATAGGAATGGCTGGAATGATGAAAAATAAAAATAAAAATATAAAAAAATAAAAACACAAAATATGGCAATACACTGAAATAATTCGACTGTTATTTCCCCTGTTCATATTGTACCGATATTGTACAGCTGATTTGTGTGTATTTTGACAATTGTGACTTTCTAAACTGCATCGTATTTTATATTTTATTTAGGAAAAATCACAAGAAATTATACAAAGATGAAAAAAAAAAAAACACAAAATTTGTCACATGTAGTTGACACTGGCATAATTCGACTTTTGTTTCTCCTTAACCAAACAGGTTACCTGAAATAATCAAGATCTAAAGCCAGTAGCAAAATATCTTCGGGCCCACGACGGCCACAGTGGACCCGCGCACAGACTGTGACATGCGCGGGCCAACTGCGGCCGTCGTGAGCCCGAGGACCTTTGCTTTCTGGACCAAATACGTGTACACATTGACTTCACAGACTCACCGAGTAGGGCAGTACCGTACAGGCGCACAGGCAGTGTCACGTATTTGCCTTCGTCTGTTTCGAAGGTGACGTCGAAGAGTTGAGAGGGCATAATCAGGGCCTGTTTAAAATGAAATCTTTTGTAAGTACAACAGAATCTCTCCATTTGGAGCGATCGGATCAGATGAGAGACCATCTGTCATTAAAGACCATCATTTAGGTGGCTGTAGCCACCTAACTGATGGTCTATAATGACAGGTGGCATTCTCTTGAGAGAGAACTCAACTACTAATCCCTTTGCAGTATTGTCAGTAGCAGTTATGTTTAACGCTTTCAGCGCCAACACCCTACAGCAGGAGATTGATTGACCATGATAATTCAAGGGTAGTGCCAGATTAGCAAGCTAATCTGGCACTACCCTTGAATTATCATGGTCAATCCACCTCCTGCAAGTGGTACATAGTCGTTAATTAACACTTCCAAAATTCGGGAAGCGCGCCCATGGCGCTGAAAGAGTTTTAAGGCAAAAGCTGTCCAGGAGCAAGATGACGGACTAACAGACGGACAAACGAACGAATGAACGAATAGAAGCATGCGTAGATTGATGATCTGAGTGAGTGAGTGAGTGAGTGAGTGAGTGAGTGAGTGAGTGAGTGAGTGAGTGAGTGAGTGAGTGAGTGAGTGGGTGGGTGGGTGGGTGGGTGGGTGGGTGGGTGGGTGGGTGGGTGGGTGAGTCAGTCAGTCAGTCAGTCAGTCAGTCAGTGTTTACGCTTAATCGCTTGATAGTTAACTCACCCAAAGGGAGACCACTGTAAAGCTAAGGGCAAGGACAAACTGCCACGCCCTCAGTCCCCATGGTAACCGCACGTAAAGCTGGTCACTGTGTCCTAGAATCTGGCTCAACTGAAAGAGAAAAAGCATCGATAAGTTATTTATTAGTATATCTTAAGAGTAACAAGAAGGGATGAACCATAATCCACAAAGTCCCTTCTATATGAGAGCTGTCTTCGCTGTCAAGGGTCTCAGTCTACCTTTTGTCTTTGACTTGTTTCTGATGTTAAAATATCTCCTTTTAAAAAAGCCTCTCAGATGTGCCAATGCGTCATAGTAAACTCCACAAGGGGCGCGCGCAGTGCATACCCGTCATTGGTTTGTCAAACGTCATTTGTCATGACTTATTTTTTTGTTTGTTTTCACGTAATTTTATATTTAACTTGATATGAGATTCGCTTTCGCTTCAAGACTTGGGAAAATGGTGACACAACTACAATTTCACGGTACAGTTTCAGTCAGGCTATAATTTGTGTGAAATAGGTTGACTTTACCTAGTTACATGCTATATTAAGTACACCTGCATTTTCTTCTGAAAGCGCGTCGATGTAGATTTATGTGCGTGTGTGTGAGTGCATGCGCGCGCTGCAAACATCCTCAAGAGGCATAGATGTTCATGCGCCCTCCGGACACAAAGATCTATGCCTCTTTGAGATGCGCGCATATTTGTCATTTGTTTGTCAAACGTCATTTGTCATGACGTTGTTTTTTTTTTGTTTTTTTTTTTTTGTTTCTACGTAATTTTATATTTAACGTCACATGAGTTTCGCTTTCGCTTCAAGACTTGCGAAAATGGTGACAAAACTAGAATTTTCTGATACAATTTCAGTCTTGCGATAACTTGTATGAAATCAGGTTGACTTTACCTAGCTACATGCTATACGAAGTACACCTGCATGCTCTTCTGAAAGCGCGTCGATGTGTGTGTAAATGTGTGCGTGTGCGTGAGTGCATGCGCACGCTCCAAACATCCTCAAGAGGCATAAATGCTCTTGCGCCACCCTATGTTTCAGAGAGAGAGAGAGAGAGAGAGAGAGAGAGAGAGAGAGAGAGAGAGAGAGAGAGAGAGAGAGAGAGAGAGAGAGAATTACGTCATATTTACAGTATGGTGACGGAGTTGCTTCTTTTACGTCACCAGCACTGACTTTCTCTAGAAGTCAAGGTTTTTTACTATTTTAATTCTTTTCTGAAAAGAATTAATTTTAACTAAAGAAGTTGAAAGGATACAAAGCTGGCTAACGAACTCATCCAATGTCTTTCCAAATTAGCTATATGCAAAAGTTCAAGTAAATATGACAAAAATTACGGACTCTAATCTGGGTCAACCGACTTCCTATAAACGGTTGTTTATGTCGTCAATGTGACATTCAGTTACAGTATGCTCGGAGGCTCTCATAGCCACCCACTTAAGAAAATATTTCGCCAAGTTTCAAGCAGAAATATGGGAGATTCTCTTGTTTACATACATACGCACACACAATCGCAAATAATTACATACATACGCATATACGGCGCTTTGCGCCAAATGTTCGTTCAGCAGCGAGGTTAGCGTAACTAGACATGACTTAATTTTTATCTTGTTACTTCAATTGTTAGAGGTTTAGCCTGCCCGCCTTTGACATCATGGACACGCTATAAATAGAAGGGACTTTAAAAAAAAGAGTAAAATGATGACCTTAGTTTTTCATTTAACTTTTAAAATTGGTTTTCATCAACTTAAAAAAGACAACAAACACAAAAAAACAAATAAATTCAGAAAATAAATTAAAATTTCACATTCTTTATTTTACTTTCTTTTCTTACTGAATTAGTTGTTGCTGTTCTTGTCCGTTGCAATATCGAGACTAACAATTGTTAACCCTTTGCGTGTCGGCAGCGGTTTTAGTCCTATCGGAATCATCGCGACTAAAACCGCTACCGACACACAAAGGATACAAGCCGCGATGACTCCTGTAGAAATCATCGCGACTTAAACAGCTACCGATACGCAATGGGTTAAAAAGTTGATCAAGCCTCTCTCCAGTATGTGTACCGAAAGCCCCTACCTAATGAGCAAAAGATCTTCGTGCCGAACCCGGCCTTAGGGCCTGTGTACAGATGCTTTTATCATCCCCGTTTCAATGGCGCAAATGTACACACCTACTGCTAGTAGCAAACAACAGAAAGTCCCAGACATCAAACAAAAAAGTACATAAGCGCACTGAAAGTTCTGCAAAGTCTGTAGGACTTTAGATCTCTGACCTTTCCTGAATTTCGTCAAAGACTCAACGACATAGAGTCACAAAAGCCCGAGATGCTCACAGCATCTACGCGTCCTGCTAAAAATATTTACATTTCCTTTCTCTTCTGTGTCGGTCATCGGCTTGTGATTAAATGAAGGATGAATCTAGGGAAAACAACACAACTGTTAAAATGTAACTCAGAATAATTAAACCCGCCTACAAAAGCCAGAGGAGCAGATTCTTCTAAGACCCTGCATATGCAAAAGGTTCGTGAGAATCTCTGTCTTTTGCAATTAAGTGGGGCTGCAAGAGCGATTAAACACAAACAAGAAATCAAATCCGTCTGGCCCCTAGTACATATTAGCCCCTGAGTTCAAAAAGTAAATATAGGCCATGATCCATCTGCAAGCGGCACCGATCCTCATGTCCCCGCAGTCTGCGTGGGCTCATGATGATCTATGCCTCCTGCTCGCCAAACTTACGTCAATGGGAGGAGGGGTCTTCGAGCGATCTGGTCCAGACAGTGGATGCTAATAAAACCAAACCCAGCCGGATCGACTCAGCAAGTCCCAGAGGATGGAACCATTTTACTCAGCTTTTGCAAGTTTAGTTCAGTAAAGGATTGAACGACCATGAGATAGTTCAAGGGTAGTGCCAGATCAGCTTCTCGCCTGTGGTGCCAAGCTGATCTGGCACTTCCCTTCAACTATCGTTGTCGACTTTCAGGCACAAATGTAGTCTATCTATATCTTCGAACTATAATGTCTAGCCAATCTGGACCATGCGACCTAGGTCAACTCAAGGCCCCCTCAAGCACCAAACTGATCTGGCACGATTCTTGAACTACTAATACTATGGTCCACTTTCGGAGACTTGTCTGAGCCCATTAGAGTTCGTCTACTTCCACCTACCTTAAATCGCAAAATCTATTACCTTAGCGGGGAAAAAAAAACAAACCTTCATTCCAACAAACTTCTAATGATCTATTTTTCATCTGGTACGTCGCGTGCGATGTAATCTTATACAATGTGAAATTTTGATTACGAAAGTGCGTCATGAATCTCCCGCTTTTATTATTCAGTGAAATAAGCATCCAAAAAACCAAACAAAATTTTGTTTGTGACACGTTTATTTCACTGCAAAACAGCGGGTGAAAGACAAGCTCGGCAGGATATGAAATAATTTAAGGCTGAATTTCCTGAAAAGGGTAATACACTTGCAGATAAAGAACTGCCACGCGAAAAAAAAAAAAAAAAAAAAAAAAAAAAAAACCCGGGGTTCATTCGATAAACAGCGGGTGATGTGGAGGACACTCACCGCACAAACTTTAATTGCGGAAGTGACCTTTCTTTTCTTCATGCTCGAAAAAGCGTTTTTGTCGGAACGAACGGCCAGACGCGTAGGTGCTGGTGCTGGTGACTTGCGTTGGGGGACGGGGGGGGGGGGGGGGGGGGGTGAGAGTATACAGGTTGATGGGTACGGGGAGGATGGGGCGCGGCATAGCGGGGTGTGAGACAAACTAGCAAACGACTAGAGGAATATCAAGGCGTAGAGCACACTGGTTGTCTCCCTCGATTCGATACAGCTGATAAGCTGTAGCGAATCGAGGGAGACAACCAGTGTAAGCTTGGTCCTCGAGTTCTAAGTTCTGAAATATACTGACGAGCAAAAAAAAATGTGACTTTTTTGGAATCACCGGAAACACTTTAGTGTTTCTGATGATTCCCCAAAAGTCGCATTTCTTTTGCTCGTCAGTATAGAAGTACGCTTCTTTCATTCTAGTAGCGAAATGGATCACGATTGTAGATTCGTCGGCTAAATTCTACCAACATCTCGAGGGAAATCAACGTAGAGTCTACGGATAGTGCTGTAATTTCCTATATTCATATATATATATTTTTTTAGCAGAAGACTGATGTTTTATTACCACCTTGATCGCTCAAACGTAAACGTCCGCAATTTAAACGTCCGGAAGACTGCTGATACCATTTGTCACGGCGTGTAAGCGCTTCAGACTACTGGAGGATACAGCAACCATGGCTCCTTCACTGTCCCGGAAAAAAATGCGAACTCCAGCCAAATGCAAAAGGCAAAGAAACTCGTGAGGTTCTTTGCCTCGTGCTGCAGCTTATCCGTTTCCTCGGTCGGATGGGACATTATTCCGTGCTGATTTTGCGCTGGTTTCAAAGTCATGATTTCGCAAACATTGGCAATGTCGGGGTTAAAGCCTGAAAGGCAGTGCCTGACTAGCTCAGCGCATGGAATCAGGAACTACACTTCAGCAAGTATGGTTGATCTATCTTCTACAAGATGGCCTTTATTGCCTACGCGGAGTTAAACCCGAATAATTAACTAATTTTATCTTCCACAAAAGAAACTGAAGGTGACAATGACAATGACAATGAATGTCAACGAACGTTTATTTTACAACGGTAGAAATATTTGGTTACAAGACCAATTTTCAAACTTGCCGTTGCTACAAAGAACTAATCAGCATTATCATCAACAACACAATGGTCTAATTCATAACTAGAATAGACATACATACACACGCACGCGTGTACATACACACACACACACACAATCACACTCCTCTAAGGAGTTAGTTAGTTAGTTGGGTTTAACGCCGAGCAGTCAACAAAGGCCATCTCACGGCGGCCGCTCCTCTAAGGAATTGGTCAGAGTAACAATATATAACGTACTCGTATAATTATGGTATATTCTGTCACAGCTGACAGACCTGACGGAAAGAATGCATGGGATGACAATACAGTCTCTCTCTCTCTGTCTGCCTCTCGCGCGCGCGCGAGCGTACGCACGCACGCACGCACGCACGCACGCAACACACGCACGCAACACACACACACACACGCACGCACGCACGCACGCACGCACGCACACACACGCAACACACACACGCAACACACACACACACACCACACACCCCACACACACACACACACACACACACACACACACACACACACACACACACACACACGCGCGCGCGCGCGCGCGCGTATGCGCGCAATGTTTACATGGACACAGGTATAAAATTCCCATGCTAGCAGACAAATACGGATGAATACAGTGCGAAAAAAGAAAGAAAAGTGTTAAGCAACATTTCAAAAAGAAAAGAAAAAAACAGACATATTAATTGCATAAAGCGCGCACATGCTGTGCGCGTGCTTGCGCGCATGCGTCCTTGTGCGCGCGTCCGCGTGTGCAATCTGCCATATTAAGACAGACCACGCGCACACACTCACACACCCACACGCACGAACGCAATCACGCATACACACACAGACGCACGGACACACACACACGATCACACACCATACGCACGAATGCACGCACGAATGCACGCACTCTCTCTCTCTCTCTCTCTCTCTCTCTCTCTCTCGCGCTCTCTCTCTCTCGCTCTCTCTCGCTCTCTCGCTCTCGCTCTCTATCTCTCTATCTCTCTATCTCTCTATCTCTCTATCTCTCTATCTCTCTCTCTCTCTCTCTCTCTCTCTCTCTCTCTCTCTCTCTCTCTCTCTCTCTCTCTCTCTCTCTCTCTCTCTCTCTCTCTCTCGCATTCGCATGCCAGTATATCAAAGCAGGTATTACTTGTCAGACATTGAGTCAATGCACATGCTGATATTATATGTACATTGAGGACATGCAATTTCCGCATGTAAAGCTGGATTATTTTACATGTTTGAAGAGGCCGTCTGACAGTGTTGCGGAGCAGACTTGAGAATCTGTATGATGATGTTTTCAGACAACTACGAAGGATTCTGTCACTTTCCACAGGAGAACAGTCCTCGTAGCGGGTGATACTCAGAATTGTGACTGTTGGCTGAGTACCATTTGATGATTTCGATTTTCTTCCGTTCGGTGGTCTGACTTTTTTTTTTTTAAATGGTGTTCACTAATTTGTCCGAATTTGTTTTGTTGGAGTTAGGCGAGGAGAGGCCGGGAAGGGGGGGGGGGGGGTTGGAGGGGTGGGTGGGCATCGGGTGGGAGTGTAAGGGACCGGGAAAAGAAGTGGGCGGTAACAAAGGCTGGAAGGAAGGAGTAAAAATGGTTAATGGTGATTATGAGATGACATATATCTCACAGTGAGGACAAAAAGCAATGACGGACTATAGAACTCTGTAAACGATAACGTTTGAAAAAAAATGTATTAAAAAACTTGAATTACTCTTTGCCTCATAAAAATAAAGGTAGAGTTTGAATACTTTGGGAAGTAATTTGACTGACATTTAGTTCACTTAAATCCAAGACTGACATTCTCGACTCTGAAAGTGATTTTCTAAGGATTAACATGAGATGTAAGGAGATCAATCAGCGATGATAGTTCAAAGGTTGGTGCCAGATTAGCTTAGCGTCGTTAGACACCAAGCTATTCTGTCTCCACCCTTGAATTACTATCGTCAGTGCGTCTCCTGTAGTAGAGTAGACCGTGGTCTGGGAGTGAAATGTGAATTCGATAACAACCGACGATACGGAGGGTTTACCCGGAAATAGCCAAGCACAGCCTCGTCAGCGGAAAGTTCAGCCAATCAGAACGACATCAAAGTGACCAATCAGTCTCCATCTAATTAAAGGCCAGCCAATCAGCTCTCATCAAACAATGAGCCGGCCAATCAGCAGCCTCCTTGGAATGAAGGGCCAGTCAATCAGACTTTGATCAGTCTGACAGCGACCAGAAAGCTATTGGTAGAACCGTGACTTTCAGTGGGAATTTGTCGGGCAGAAATTAATCTACTATGAAGAAAAAGAAACGGAATGGAATGAGTCAAAGCAGGCAAAGCAAGTATCTCATTCTACTGTAAGCTTTCATTTAATACCAAGAATTACTAAGCTATCTCACGAAAGGTCATCCTTGCACACTTTGTGTGGCTCCAGTCTTCTTCCTTAAAGTGCCCACTAGCCAATGGACAGTCTTGATGTTTAAAAAGTAGGATGCAGGGCAACTTTACTCGTTGTCTGCCGGAGGACACTAGACACCACTAAAATGAAAGAGGCAAAGATTTACAAGAGCCCCCGCAGTCGCGGGGGGTCATGTGACTAAGCCTCTTGCTGATACCACCTTGTGTTTATGTTCCTTCGACAGTCGTGGTGAATTAACAAAGGACGTAGAAACACAATCTGCGTCCACTGGCAGCGAAGAGGTTAAACTGATTAGCCTAGCGAAGGCAATCTCAGTATCAGGTAAGATACACTTTTCCTACGAATCTTCAAATTACGTCGAAAGTCTTCGGGAACCGCTATGTATCATGCATCAAACGCGCATCAATTGCACTAGAATAATTATAAAGGTCAGTTGTGCAATGACAAGCAATTTCTAGAGAATTAAAACGCCTTTAACGAATATTGTAAGCCCGTCTCATCTAAATCACGAAATTATACGAGGAGGAAGACTTAACTCATTCTACCCCAGACACACCACAGGAAGATAAAGATCGACCATGGTAGTTCAAGGGTGATGCCAGAATAGCTTGGCGCCTATGGGCGCCAAGCTATTCTGGCATCACCCTTGAACTATCATGGTCGATCTGTGTCCTGCACTGCAATGCAGTTTTCAGAGGACAACGGCAAAATTTGAGGATTTCGGTCATGGGGTAGAATGAGTTAATGGTGTACAGTCAAGATGGACATTTACCTCTTTTACTGCAAGTGGACGTAAATCTTCGCAAATTCAACGTCAAAACTCTCAAAGTGGTGTCAGCAAGAGGCATAGATCCTCATACCCCGAGGGCTTATGTGGATCTATGGCTCTTGAAGCTGGATCGGTGTTCCTTTTTGTCAAGGGATTAGCCCACGTAGAAAATTAAGCCTCGTGTCAAATGCCAGTAACAAAATAATGACTCCGGGTACATAACTCGAATTCTAAAGGTCAAACGTAGAAGGAACTACTTTCAGGCCAAACCTATACAGTTCTTTGAAAAAGGTGGGGAACATCAAAACAGCAGAGAATAGCAGCAAAGTGGACGAAAACAGATCAGTTTACAAAAATGCAACGCAAATTACCAGACTGTGTCTCGGCTTAGAAATACAGATATGTGAAACAAGATTAACTCATTCATACAGACGGCCGTATTTCCCCAATTTTGGAGGCGTCATCTAACGACTATGCACCTGTTGCAGGTGATGGATCGACCATGATAATTCAAGATAGTGCCAGATTAGCTTGGCGCCAACATGCGCCAAGCTAATCTGGCACTACCCTTGAATTATCATGGTCTACCCATCTACCGCTGTAGTGCGTCAGGGCTGAATGAGTTAAATTTCAGCTAAAGGCATGCTGGACAAAATTAACAAACAAAAAAAAAAATGTGCTCCCCAACTGACACATGCGCAGCATGATTTATTGCCTGCTAAACTGAATACATATTTCTCGATTCCCATTTTAGCGTTTTGTCAAATAACTCCCACAGAAGCAAGACTGTAATCCAAGACAACTGTACAACGAAACAGTACGTGAACTCATAATTGTTAGCCATCACACAATGACTGATCTGCCATGATAGTTCAAGCATGGTACCAGAGTAGCTTGGCGCTTATATGCGCAAAGCTATTCTGACAAAACCTTTAAAGTATCAGGGTCTTTCTGTTTACTATATTGTAATTAAGTCTTCATATGCCAAGTCGAAAATTTGGGGAAGTCGACTCTGGGGCACAATGGGTGAAAGAACATAAAAGTGACTGACCCTAACCTGCTGCATTTCAACTGCTTAAAATTCAGACATGGCAAATTACAAAGCGGGCATTTCAAGGAGAGGGCAACTTTGGAGGTGACAAAGTGTATACGTAAAATCTTCGATACTACCGCTGATAGACAAGATGAGACTAAATGTTCCTGAGCACACACATTTTGTTCTTGAGCAACGATTACTGTTAGTGCGCCTGTGTTTTTGGAGTGAGGGTGTGAAAGGGGTGGGAGTAGGGGGTATGGGGGGGGGAGAGAGGTGCCGGTAGAGGGCGGGGAGAGGGGAGGTTGCTTCCATAAGCCTCCCCCTCATACACTTAATGACTCTAGGGATGACATAGCGTAACCTATGCATGACTGCACATCGAAGGATTTACCCAATACGCAAAAGGTTATCGGGCCGAAGTCGGCCGCAGTGGGCCCGCGCACAGTCGTGCGCGGGCCCACTGCGGCCGACTTCAGCCGGATGGCCTTTGCTTACTAGGTAAAGCCTTTGAAATGATAGCATTGGCAGTAATCCTTCTAGTAATTGGTATTAGAGGCGGGACCGCAGGGCTATTTGGTTTGATGTGTGTGTGTGTGTGTGTATGTGTGTGTGTGTGTGTGTGTGTGTGTGTGTGTGTGTGTGTGTGTGTGTGTGTGTGTGCGTGCGTGCGTGCGTGCGTGCGTGCGTGCGTGCGTGCGTGCGTGCGTGCGTGCGTGTCAAAAATGGGGATGGCCATACTTCGTTTTTCTTCTCCACTATTGATCTAGACATTTTCCCGTATGCTTGTTTGAAGTTTCTCCTTATTCTTATTCCATTATTCTAACTTTCCACAATGTATTTTCATCTCAGCGCGCAAAGCCATACGAAATGAGAACGCCAATCCCGCTTAGTCCTCCTCATCCGCTCATCAGACAGATCGCCACACCCACGCAGGTGCAGCCCACACTAATTTTCACATACTTTATGGGCGGTCGTCACACATAATTGTAACTCTACAGACAGCGATCACAGGAAGATCACAAAAATTTGCAGGCGTCTAACGCCATTTCGCGGTATGCTGATATGATAGATCAAATGCAGTGCCCGATTGCTCGGCGCGTTTCAAGACTATTCACAATCACTGTCGTTGAGATGTAAACAAAAAAAAAAAAAAAAAAAAAAAAAAAAAAAAAAACAAGGGTAATATCCTGGTCACGTTTAGCTCAGTTGGCATCTTTTTTTAAGTGCCAGGCTAATCTGGCACTAATCTTCCTGCACGGTTGTGTCTACAATGTATTAACACCTTCCCAGCCAGTGGACGTGCATCTTGTTTCTGAACATTTTGTTGGTTCAACGACGAAAAGCCACAACCGTGCAAGGAACCTGAAACAAATTAGTCACAGCAAGCGGCATAGATCCTCAGGACCCCGCAACTTCGGGGGCTAATGAGGATCTATACCTCTTGCAGTTGGCTGGCGGTCACTTTTCCTCGGTAGTCACGGGGTTAAAGTCGAATGGTACGATGCTTATCGATGTCATTACGAGTCAGATTGTCATTAACTCATTCATCCCTGACGCAGCAGGAGATGGTTCGACCATGATAATTCAAAGGTAGTTCCAGATTAGCTTGGCGCATGTCGGCGCCAAGCTAATCTGGTACTACCCTTGAATTATCATGGTCGATCCATCTCCTGCAACAGGTGCATAGTTGTTAGATGACGTCTCCAAAATTTGGGAAATACGTACGTGGAATTGAATGAGTTAAGATACGTGCACGCGCGAAGACAACCAATTCGCCGATTTTTTCCCCTCACAACTGCAGGCCCTGTTGCATGAAACCGCTGTTACATGAATATATGACGATATAGAGCTAGAGCCTCTCAAACCAGACTTTATCGTGTTAATTATTTTCCTTGTTTCTCGCAACCTGAGCGATTGATTCACTAAATGATCGCTGGCACGACGGAACTTGATTATATATGTACCCACTCCATGTTTTTTCCCCTTCTTTGACACATGTACTGATATATTGTATAACAAGCAAATTAATTATCCATGAGCTTGCTCGATACACTTTCCTTCCCGAAAAGCCTTGCGGCCCTGCCAAAGTTGTTGATGGTTTCTCAAGCCAGGGTCTTACGAAATAAATCACAAACTACTGTTCTGCTGCAACACTAATGCATCATTTTCAACTATGACAACGTTAACACTTTGATTAATTTTAATCTTGCCGTTCTTCACCAATGCCGAAGATACTTTTTTCGTCCGTGTACGTGCCATCGTGTGCTTCGGCACTCGCATTGAACGTGGAAACCCGTAAAAAGCGATGCAAAGAGTACAGACGGCTAACGACAGAAACATATAACTTGAAACCTTCATTGTTGTAGTTATGTAACGCAAACCAGAGTCGCGAAATGCAACATTCCAACCTAAATTAAAAAAAAAAAAAAAAAAAAAAACCACACTGCAACTGTATTAGCGTAGGAGGTAGACGGAACAGCCAAAAGCTCAAATCACTCAACACAGTTAGCTCCCTTGCGTCAACAAAACTGTCGTCTGCTTCACATAGAACCAATAGTGGAGACATGTTTTCCTGTTTGTTCGGTACTATTTTCATTTTTCTTTTTCAAGTTGTTGGCCACATTGCTGCTTTGGGTGTTTCATTCCGAAACTTTGCTTATAAATTAAACTGAATTAAAATCATTTTGTGAATATGCATTTGTTTTGTTTCGGTGTGCATTATAGTCTCGGTATTTAAACCTAAAATGATCGCACAGAGTAGATGGCACGAAGCGATGGTTGAACTGGGTACATAAATTATATTGAGCATGCAGCAATTTGCTTGATATAGTGTCGACACAGATAGAGGTGATTACTTGACCCGATCAAAATGTCCTCATCGTGCCGACTCGGACATTTTGATTCGGGTCTCGTAATCACATCTACCTGTTATCGGCACTATATCAAGCAAAATGCTGCTCAATAATATATATACTCTCTTGGCTTGACTTCGCGAACGAAGATTTTATAGGAGTTGCCCACGACGTCTGCAGGCTTGTTCGTGGCTGCGGAGGCCAATCCGAGACAGGCAGGTTCGACCGCAGTGGCTGCAGGGGGAGGTATGGCCAGGGTTCAGAGTTGCGGCATCTCTGTTTTTTCTCCTGAGCCGCTTGTCCTTAAGGGTAGCTCTGCGAGAGTCCTCAAAGGAGACAGCTGCCTTGTAAATGGTGGAGCGCCAGGTGTCACGGTCCACAGCAAGTGAAGATCACTGGTGGTGGTCGATTTGGCAGGCACTAAGTGACTTTTTGAGACAGTCTTTGTATCTCTTTTTTGGTGCCCCTCTGTCACGGTGTCCAGTAGCAAGCTCGCCGAACATGGTGATCTTTGGTAGGCGATGATCCTCCATCCTGGAGACATGCCCCGGCCAGCGGAGCTGTGTCCGCAGCAGCAAAGCCTCGATGCTCACAGTTTCAGCCTGTTCAAGGACCTCGACGTTGGTGACATAGTCACTCCAGTGAATGCCCAGGATGGTACGCAGGCAACGCTGGTGGAAGCGTTCCAGGAGTCGTAGTTGGCTGCGGTAGAGGGCCCAGGACTCGGAACCATACAGCAAGGTGGTGAGGACCACAGCTCTGTACACGCTGATCTTGGTGCCTGTTTTCAGCTGTTGATTGTGCCACACCCGCTTGAAAAGTCGCCCGAAAGCGCTGTTCGCTTTTGCCAGCCTGCTGTCAAGCTCCTTGTCCAGCTTGGCGTCCGACGTGATAATGCAGCCAAGGTAAGTAAACTGGTGTACTGACTTTAGTTCAGACTCGCCAATGGTGATGTGAGGAGGGCTGATGGAGGACCTCTGTCTTTTTCAGACTGACCTCGAGTCCAAAGAGCTGGGCAGCGTCTGCGAAGCAAGACGTGATGCGCTGCAGGGCTCTCTCTGTGTGTGCAACGAGGGCAGCGTCATCAGCAAAAAGCAGCTCACGAATCAGTTGGTCTAGGGTTTTCGTGTGGGCCTGCAGTTGTCTGAGGTTGAACAGGCTGCCATCGAGACGATACCTGATGTACACTGCATCGTCATCATCGAGGTCCACTGTGGCCTGCTTCAACATCATGCTAAAAAAGATGGTGAAGAGGATCGGTGCCAGCACGCAGCCCTGCTTTACGCCGGTGCCAGCACGCAGCCCTGTTTTATATCTTTATATCCAAACTAATCTAATCTAATCATATATATATATATATATATATATATATATATATATATATATATATATATATATATATATATATATATATATATATATATATATATATGAATAAAGAAAACCAGTCCAAGAAAGCTGACACCACACACTCCAAATATGGATCCAAGCAGCAGTGAAATATTTAAAATGTGAAGAAAGGATGCACATACACCACGTAGTTTAGAAGGAGTTACACTTTTATTTTATGCACAAATTTTCGCCATCTCCGCGAGGGCTTCTTCAGGGGAATGCCTCCCTGAGTAGAGGGCACGATGGTTAACTTTTGTTTTGGACTGGGTACATAAATTATATTGAGCATGCAGCAATTTGCTTGATATAGTGTCGACACAGCATTCCCTTGAAGAAGCCCTCGCTGAGAGAGCGAAAATTTGTGCATAGAATAAAAGTGTAACTCCTCCTAAACTACATGGTGTATAAGCATCCTTTCTTCACATTTTATATATATATATATATATATATATATATATATATATATATATATATTATATATATATATATATATATATATATATATATATATATATGTATATATGTGTGTGTGTGTGTGTGTGTGTGTGTGTGTGTGCCACTGTTTAACCCTTTCAGCGCCATGGGCGCATTTCCCGAATTTGTTACTTAAAGCTGAGAAACAGTAAAAAAAAAAAAAAACTCCGCCCCGCACGTGTTTTAAAAAAAACTTTGCAGGACCCAGCGAGGGCCCTGTCTTCGTGAACGTTCGGCTAACTTCGGCAAACCGGTTTGCATCTCAGTTGACTGAGTTTTCAACTGCGTTTGTCGTGCTGGCAAAACTCCCGTGAAAAAGACAGGCCACTTCCTGTTTGCAGCGAGTGGGCACCGCGATCACTGATCTAAACCAGCGATATTTTTACTGATATCAACAGTAGCAGACGACACTCGACCACCCGACGGACAGAGCAGGCCATTTGTGTCTTGCCTGGACGCACACTGGATATGGACCAGGCCGAGCTATCCGTAAGTTACACAGTACAGCCTGAAGCTTTATTTGATATCGGAAGGGTGAGGAAGGAGGGGTTATTTGTCGTTTTGTGTTTGTTGTTATAATCTCTCTCTCTCTCTCTCTCTCTCTCTCTCTCTCTCTCTCTCTCTCTCTCTCTCTCTCTCTCTCTCTCTCTCTCTCTCTCTCTCTCTCTCCCTCTCTCTCTCTCTCTCACATCCAATTTACTGTGTTGGATGTACATCACAATGCTTCTTTATTTATTTATATTATCCTATATTGGACTGGATGTACGTGTCGACAAAATTCGTTCACAACTACTAAGTGTCAGGAGTCATACTGACAGCATGTACAGCGGCCGTACATTCTGCCATCATAGTCCCCAGCGCGTAAAATCCGTGGCTGTCGGTCAGTTTCAAAGTGTCACAGAGTCGTCTGCTGTTGTCCGATCTGCTAATCGCGATGATTTCCGTGCAACAGGAAGTGGTCTGTCGTTTTCCGAGAGTTTTGCAAGCTCGGGATACGCAGTTGCCAACTCCGTCAACTGAGTCAGTTACGAACCGATTTGACCCACTTAGGGGCAGGGCCCAAGCTGGGTCCTGTAGAGTCTTTTTAAAACACGCGCTGGGCAGGTTTTTTCTCATTGCACCTCAGATTTAACGACTATGTACCACTTTGCAGGAGGTGGTTTGCCATGAAGGCGTCAAGCTAATCTGGCACTACCCTTGAATTATCATGGTCAATCAATCTCCTGCTGTAGGTTGTTGGCGCTGAAAGGGTTAACTCATTCGAGACGTGTTGCACCGGATCCGGATCCGGATGCAGCACGTCACGAATGAGTTAAACATCTGTTCCCTAACATTTTTTTTTTAATTCGCGGCTCGCAATATAATTTTGATACAAGGGACATCCCATTTAGATAATCATTTCCAAACATACATGACTATTGTCTTTGAGGATGGCGAAAATATATCTAACATCAAAGTTCATGTAATCCCATCCCTGCCAACCGCCATAAGTGTTTATTATGGAACCCTCGCAAAAGTTATCACCAGGTACACACAAGTGATTGCATCAGGTCATGCATGCAGCTCTCGTCTTGCGTCTCTCTCTCTCTCTCTCTCTCTCTCTCTCTCTCCCTCTCTCCTCACTCTCTCTCTCCTGAGTCAGCTACTCCCCTCATCTTCCACTCTCCCCATGCCACTCTTCGATCCCTCACTCCTTCTCTCGACTCTCTGTCTCTCTCTTTCGTCGTCTCTGGTCTCTGCTCTCTCTGTCTCTGTCTGTCTCTCTCTTCTCCGCCTCTGCTCTCTCGCTCTCTCTGCTCTAATCTACGGCTCTGTCACTCGTCTTCATCTCTCTCCGTCTCTACTCACTCCCTCCCTCCTCCCCCCCCCCAGCCCCCCTTGGGGCGAAACCGGTCGTAGGCGGTAAAAATCTAAATCTATCGAGCAGGTCCAATATTTTATCTGTTTGGGAATATTCATGCACGAGCCTCCCTTCTCGGGGGGGGGGGGGGGGAGGACTGGTTATTCTCCAGCGGATTGCGGGGCGCCTGGGCGTAGTCCTTATTGCTCTATGCAGTAGGTCTGTCATCCTTTCTCTCCCACTAACCCTCTCTTTCTAGATCTAGTGAGTGATGCAGTCACAAAAAGGGCAGCTGATGTCCTGATGACACAATGCAAGCTTACCAGCCTGGAATTCCATGGCATTAGAACAGCAGAGCATTCTCAGAATTGAAATGAAAATTACGTCCCTTGGAACTAATCTGAGTGCATTTTTGGCTTCGGGCGACGCCTTTGTTTAAAGTAAAGAATATATATATATATATATATATATATATATATATATATATATATATATATATATATATATATATATATATATATATATATATATATATATATATATATATAGTGAGACTTGGAGAGATTTGCTCAATGGCAGCTTTTGCTTGCTAAAATTCGCCCCATATAACTGAATCTCAAAGTTGTATTGCCGAAAACATTTCTACATTCCTTTTTAAAGTGCATTTTCACTATGATTCGAATGATTTGCTTAGTATATAGGTTATCATTAGCGCGTGTCTGTGTGTGCGTGCGTGCGCTCGCGTGTGTGTATGTGTTATTAAGAGGAATAAATGAATGAATTTTATTTAATGTTTCTTCGTGTTAATGTCTCCTAATCTTTACTGTTGTGTAATTTGGTACTATTAGAATTATTACCTTGTGTTTGTAGAGTAGCAACGGCAAGTATGAAAAATGACACATGTGCTAATTACTTCATCCGTTGAAAAATAAATAGTTTCAATTCATTTCATTTTATTTCAAAGTCTACGTGAATAGGCACACGCAACAAAGGCGTCAGTCTTGGTGCGCATCGAGCTCAAGTAGAAAATCTTTCATTGTACGACAATTAAACCTCACGCGGTAGACTTTGTCTTTCAGTCTTTCATGCAGTACTAGTGTAAGACAAACGAGTGAGTGAGTAAGTGAGTGAGTGAATGAGTGAGTGAGTCTGTGGGGGGGGGGGGGGGGGGGGGGGTTCGGGCGAGCGAGCAAGCAAGCGAGTGGATGAGTGAATGAATGAATGAATTGATAATTATTGAAAGTGCTTGGCGGAGGAGCGAAAGAATGAACAAATGAATAAATGAATGAATGATTATGCACTGGAGGGGAGGATCAGTCCGTTATTTCTTTACTGCCTGGACAGGTCGCTTCAAATGACTTGATGTAATATAATTTGTTTGTGCCATCCTCCCAACAATGACAACAATAATCCTGCTTTTATCCCATCTTTTGGAGCTTGATTCACAGGCTGCAACCCGCAAACATGTACTCAGTGTGTTGTCCACTTCATTACTGTCATGCCCGCAGAAGTTTGCAACGGCATGTAAAGAAAACACCGCGGAGTGTAATTCGTGTATTGAAATTTGTATCTGCAGACACCGAGTAACCGGCTCGTGATAGAGTTGTTATCCTTTCACCAGGAAGTATTGTGACCATAATCAACCATAATCAACGACCAAGACATCAAAGGAACATGGATAGAAAGTGGTTTCAGCAAGAGGTATAGATCCTCATGAGCCCCCGCAATTGCGGGGGCTCATGAGGATCTATACCTCTTGCCGTCGGGTAGTGTCAGACAGCGTTCATCAAAGACGCCAGTCATAAAAAGAACATAGGCAGAAAGTGCTTTCAGCAAGAGGCACAGACTGCGGGGGCGCTTGAGGATCTATACCTCTTGCAGTTGGGTGGTGTTCAACTGTTTTCGGCGGCGTTGGGGTTAACCCTTTTTGCAGGCAATGGCCACCAAGTGTGATTGTGACATCAATCATCGTACATACGTCAAAACGTTAATGGCGATAAAATGTGTTTCTGCAATTACCGTAAATTTAACATCAAACAAACGTCATCTGTTGAAGGAACGCGGATACAGAAGAGAGTCAGGAAGAAACACAGAGCCACATGGGTCCCAGCAACTGCAGGTGTTCTTGAGGTCCTATGTCTCTTGCATTCGTATTTTGCGTGTAAGGTTATATTACGGAGGTGCAGCGCCTATTTTTTCTGTCCCATTTCTCGGGAAAGGAGTTCTTTGTGTAGAGGTGTGAAATAAGCCATAAATCTGCGCTTATTACTGCGCAAATGCATTTACTGAACGTGTTCAGTTTATGGCCTGTTTGCGTTAGCAATTAAGAACATGAGAAAAGCGATTACATGAAAAAATCATGTCGATATTACGCAAAATGTCCTCGGGTCTACACGGACCGCAGTTGATCCTAGGGTCACACTCTGCCCGTGGACCGTTTGCTCAGTGGCTGCACACGCACATGCAGCCAGCAGGTCGCTATCGAATTTATTGACAAATTGTTCTCATTTCTTTCCGGGTATTGATGTGAGGAAGTGCGCGCAGATTAAACTACTTATTTTGCTTAAACTCTATCCCGACAAGGGCAGACAACTGGTCGTTGAGCCCTATAACATAAGTGTTTTGCTGGTTTTTTTAATTTGCGACGTTATGATAATGGACCGAAAAACCGAAATCACAAATCACAGCCCTTAACCCTTTGGCTGTCGGTAGCTGTTTTTGTCGCGCTGATTCCGGCAGGAACGATCATCGCGACAAAAACCGCTACCGATAGCCAAAGGGTTAAAACAAAGAACGGCTTGTCCCGTTTCGCTAGGATGATTGCGAATTGAATAACCTTACTGTAAATTTGTTACCCAGGATCAAGCATATCAACACAGCCAGAAAACTGTCTGCAACAGATACTGCCGACAGTATTATGTATGGGTCCTTTGTGTACTAATTTAGAGCTTTATGATGTCAATATAATGCCAAATGTCGAAATTCATCGTTTGGAGGGTGTGTTGTTTTCGTACCCGAGAGCGCAGATTATCGTCTGCATCGGCCTCGTTTTCAATATGTGCATATTTACTAGCCTACGTCACAAGGCAGAACCCGGTCAATACTGCAGGTCACGAGGTCACACGTGTCAGTGTACACGAGTACTGATGTTCGCCGGCATCCCTTTGACATCATTTTCCACGAGAATGTACAATAAACCTTCCATACTCGCTATGCTGTCAAAATCACAATGCGGGTTTCGCTTGACCTGCTAATATTTACTAGTAACGATCGTGCTGTGCGGCATCGTCAGTGCACGGCCGGGGGCGTGGCTTGTTCGACTCAGTCTCCGCGCTGCGCCAGCGTCCACGGTGCCTAGTTTGACCCTTTGATCCTTTATCCCTCGGAAACACGAAACAGAACATTGGTATTTATACCCAATTTATGCACTGCAATTTCACATCTCACACATCGAAGTCTACGTAACTGAAAGCATCACTGGAAACGACAAATGCGCCATCGCAGCAGAAATACTACCTCTTGTGAATCGTGGAGTGAATGAGAGCCCGCACAGACAAAAACGTGTCACGACTGCCAGCGATGTGCCGCAATTTTGACACATACCGTAGTTTTCAGATCCTTGCAGCATTATATTCTGATAACTAGCTCGTAACTTTATCATAAAACAGATTTAAAATCTTGCGAAATCAGTAAGAGAAAAATTCTCCCTAAGATTGTGAATTCTGAAAATCACTAGCGCTCGCGGAACTATAGGAAGATCGACAAAGACCGTGTATTATTCAGCAGGAAGGGAACAAATTCTAACGGCCAAGCTCTTGCTTTACGCGTTGCCACATGTCCATATTCCCTTGTCCAATGTCAGTTCTACTTACGGGTATCTTGTCTCTCTTCCTCTTTCTTCTTTTCAATTCTGAGTCTGTCATTGTCGGTGCGAGCTGATGATACTTTTCTGCGCTGGTTCATCCGCCATATTGTCTCTGATTGGTTATAATTATGCAGATGACCTAAGGTCGTATAGAATATTTATGACGTCAGGTACCATCGCCTATCAGAAGCAATCTTTTAATGCGTTTAGTCACAAGATTCCGGTGGCCTCTTTCGCTTTGAACGGATGAAAGAAAGCATTTGGTGGGACAATAGGGTGGTCATTGTCTCAGTGGGTGTGTATACTGAACCCCAGTAAAAGCTTTTTTTGCGAACTGAAGCATTAAAAAAAGGTCAAGAGTGCCCCTTTAAAGTCCTGAGCGAGGATCATTACAGACGAGACGAACTTAAAGCATGAACACGTGACATTCACAATACTGCGGCTTTTTTTTTTAACCCTATTTGGCAAAAGTTAGTAAGTCTATTTATGAGAAAAGCGAGATTTTCATTGCTATACAATCAAAATCTCGCTTTTCTTAAAAATAGACATAGTTGCTGTTGCCAAATAACGGTAGCTTTAAAATGCACAATGTGATCTGTAGTCCTTTATGAAGAAATTAAATTTTAGATTTTACTTTGAATTTCTTCTCGTGCTTTGTGCTCGAGATGTTAACGAAAATCGTACGTACACAATTAGCATACTGACCTTTGACCTGTGTACGTCACCATCGTCTGTCTCTCCCACCCCTAGCACTTTGCGTGTCTTGAGTCGGGAGTGCAGGTCACTGCTGCTCAGTTTCCTGGAAAACACAATGAGATTTTTCAATTAAATATAAGGTTGAGAGCGCTTATCACACTAAGTCATGAGATCGACACCCCCAAATATTTGAGAATTGTCATCTTTGTAACAATTTAGGCGGCAGATCGACCATGATAGTTGATGCCTCAAGAGTACATGTAGAGTCGTCAGGCCATTCTGACACTACCCTTGAACTATAAAGGTCGGTCCATATCGTATCGTAGTGTTAAGACTGAATGTTATTAAGTAAATTAACGCATTCGAGACATGCCGCATCCGGATACGCGGCTTCATGCCGCGTGTCCGGATGCAGCTCGTCTCGAATGTGTTAACAGATGGCGAAAAATATAGACGCAATGATCTCTCTAGTGTCCTGAAAACTCCACTGTCACTACACTGAGAGAGACTAAAGAAATCAGTTAACTCATTCGGGACATGCCGCAAACGGATAAGCACGTCCCGAATGAGTTAAAAAGAACTCGGGATACATGCTACAGAGAGAAACATATTGGCCCCAGGTGCTGGCAAGTCAAGTATATGATTGTAGTGGTCTCTCCTCTCGCCTCAACTGAAAAACACCCTGTATTTCACTGAGGAAGTGGCAGTGAAATTCTCTGGCAAGGCGCGAGGTTTGACTATGCACTCTCATCTCGGAGCGTCTGCAATGCACACATTTACAATAATAGACAAAACAAGAACTGCTACTACCAACGCCAACGACAAGAACAACAACAAGGTCAATCTTCAAGAAACATAGATTTTCATATGCCCCTGGGGTACATGATAATCTGTGTTCCTTGCTGGTAGGAATGTTCCAGATCAAAGCACTGCAGACAAAAATTACCATCTCAGCTAATGTGAGCTAATGTAACTGTTGTGATGAGAAATACTGATACAAATATTACTTCCGCTGGTCAAAAACACGATCTAAGCCAAAACAGTGCGTGTTACCGCTATAAAGCATTCTGTTGATATTGTCTATAGAAACAGCCGTAGTCTTGTGTACAATCATTACAAATTGCAATATCTTAACCCCTTCACTGCCAGTGGACAGAAACATGCGAAAAGTGTCTGTAAGTCTACCCGCAAACAAAGAGCCACCCTGACAGCAAAACAAGAACATTTTATTTCTTGGTTACTTCAGATGTTCAGCATACTGTTTGAGCTACCTTCACACAAAAAATTGGATGAATTATCGCCCATGGCTACCTTGGAGGACACAGGTGAAAAGTGGTGAAAAGAAGCAAAACTGGACACATTCTGTGAAGCATGTTTCCTGCGATATGTTTTAACACACAAGTTGTGTGGATTGCTTATTATGTTATTAACTGCTTCAAACGAAATTTGACTCGAAAAATTCATTAGAGAACCAAAACTTCCGGTGCACATCATTTTCTAAATAAATCTTATTTGATTTAATGTGAATTACTTTCAAAACATTTTTTATGCTCCAGAGAACGACACAGAGATAAAAACCACACACATATTCATTTGCTCAGGTAAATATGGCCGCTAACCTAAACATGAAGAACGTTTTGATTTTCATAATTGTAGGTCATGTTGATTATTTAGCTGCCTTTGACAAAACGAAAAGTAGGTCAAAACCAAACAGGCCGGGTTTTCATGCACACGGACCCTAGTGACACTGCACATTGGTTGGCTTTCAGTTGTGTCCTCTGCAGATGCTCCCCATTTCACTTTCAATATCCTGTGATGGTAGTGTCACTGATGACGTCATAAGTCATCGATGTGCGATTTTTTAAGACTAAATATTCTATTTGCACACGACATAACACACTCTTCACAACATTTTCTAATAAATGACGTCAAATAACCTGGATTAAAGCATATTTACGAAGAAAAGCGCTTTGGTGAAAAATTCGCGTTTTTAATGGAAGTCAGAATAGATTGTGTTTCTGACAGCTCCGGTAGTCCAACGCTAAAGAGCCCCAGCCGTCAGAGGAATACATGGTGGAGTCCGCAAGAGGCATAGATCCTCATGAGCCCCCGCAACTGCGGGGACTCATGAGGATCTATGTCTCTTGCAGTTGAATCATGTTAACGTTTTCTCGGCAGTGATTGGGTTAACGAATTTTAAAGACATCTGGTATATTAAAAGCACTGTTATTATATTTCCGATAAGCATTATTTACGTGTACGAGAACAAAGTTGCAAGATTATGTAGATAAACAGAATGGACCATTATAAGCCTGCCATAAAGGTGTATTTGTATATGCAGCTGTTGAACATAATTTTGTACGAAACGACGTTATTGAGGCAGACAAAGGCAGCGGAGAAATAGATATAACAAAAAAAAAAAAACCAAAAAAACTGAGATTACCATACAGAGGTGTGATGTACCATTACGTAGGATGTATGTTCTTATATATTGTCACAAACCACGAATTGAAAATCAAATAACGAAACGTTTTTAGCCCATGCACACACCCACCAACCAGCACTCCCCCATCCCCTCCTTCCGAAACTCCCCACCCCCCCACCCCCCCACTCCGCACCCGCCCCAACCCCACCCCCCACACCCACACATCTCCCTCTTTAATCCCTATCATTCGGAATACACCAGTGTGTGAAATACGTTTGACTAAAATAGTTCAATGGTTGTGCCAGAATAGCTTGGCGCCTCTAGGCGCCAAGCTATTCTGGCAGCACCCTTGAACTAAAGCCATTGGTCTATATCCTTATCTGTAAGTACTATAATGTAGCTTGCATATGGCAGTGTACAAATTTGAAGCTTTTAGACTCAGTATGATATGGGTTATATATCACTTGCTAAAATGTATCAATACGAAAGACCCGAACTGTTAACTTATATATAGCTCAGCTTTTCTGTTCCAGACTTCGCGAAGTTTTTTTTTTTTATGAAACCAACTTCTCCAAACTTTCTCTCAGTCTTTCAGTACAGTCCAGAAGCCAGCCAATTACACTGGTATAAGGCATAGATCCCCATTTGCCCCCACAATTGAGGATCTGTGTCTCATTGAAATTTTCAAAAGAGCTTACTTGCAGAGATCGTTGCATTGTGTTCAATTAGTTCGAGAGAAAAAAAGACCACACTAAAAAAACACCCTTGATAGCCGAGAAAAGGTGAACACGGGGGCTAATGAGAATCTATGTCTCTGTAACGAACGCCTTTGGTGCAGGTTTCGGTCGGACGATGGTGTGACGTCATTAGCGGTTGGACCGAATGTTCACGGGCGGTAATGTACAGATAAGCAATGTTCACGTGCGGTAATGTAGCGGTGAGCGATGTTCACGTGTCACGTGTGGGAGTGACAGTGTGGTATCGGGAATAATTGCCAGTTAGAGATGTTATACCAGTCGAGCCGAGCGGTCGTTTTCGTTAGGGCTCTGAGGAAGAATTCTGGCTAGAGAATTCGATAGCTGTATATTGAATACAGGTATTTATTCTTTTACTTTCGGTATTTATAATGACCTGTAACGCTATTCAGATGTAAAGGGAAGTATTGTTTTATGAATTATTTTGAGTGGAGAAGAGCCATGTTTGAAGGAAATGCGATGGCTCGTGTCAATACTTGTTTGGTCGTGTAACTATTATATGTGATACAGTTTAAAACTATGATATGTTGTATTCATTCATGTGTGAAAATGTGGGACGGAAATAGGAATGTAATTCAGTATATAATTAGGTATATCTAATGATGAATGAATGTGCAGTAATGTTACGAATTGAAGGTGAGCGGTGATTGTAATATTTGGCTCATAATCCATTGTGTGTAGGTACGCAAAATGTGTGCACTGTGTTAAAGTGGCTATAGGAATTGTCATAAGAATTGTGACAATAGTGACTGTAGTATGGTGGCATAAAGAAGACATTTTTCAGAGGAAATGATCTAGAGCGCTCTGAAGAAAAATGTGTCGAAGACACATTCAGACTTTTTAGGTATAAGAGCGAACATTTATGAGTGTATAAATGTGTACAGCGGGGCCGGTACGGAGCGGAAACCCACTGGTGTAGGGCCGATGAAGCTGTCCTGAGAGCATCACGTACGTGACCGGATGCGGACATCAAGCCTTTATCTCTCCTTCGTCCTACCATCACTGGTGCTACGAGCAGCAACGGTAGCGAAGTAAGCCACAGATTCGTGCTACAGGACCACATGCGGTGTTCCGTCAGTGTAGCTATTGTCGCCTAGCGCCGTTGATAATTTCACGCCTAGGAATGTTCTAAGTCTGTGAGTAGTCATTGACTAGTAATATTCAGTTTGGGAATCTCCGCCAAGTCGCCGATGTGACCTTGACTGTGTCGACACTAGTATAAAGGGGAGTCGAGTGACGTCTCTCGAGAGAGACAACGACCTCTACGGTAGCGAGTGAATGTGTGAGCGCTGAAGTTGTGAATAACCTATATGCCACTTGTTGGTTATTTGTGCAGATTGGTTTATATGATGTGAATTGTGTGGTTTAATGTATGTTATGAGAAATAGTTAAACAGAGGGCAAAGAGAGATAACTGTGTGGCCTTTGTCCTTGTTTGTATGCGCGTGAGTGGTGGATGAAAGAGTCTAGTAAACAGAGATAGAACACCCACCTTTATACAGATTGGCAGAAAGCCCACTCACACACTCATTCCATAAACGTTTATATATGTAACAATTTAATTCAGTACAACACTAAACACCCCGTCGTTACAGTCTCTTGCTGACCCCTTTGTACCTATCGTATCCATTTCCTTGGACGGCGTAGGCTCTTTGGCACTAAATTAACAGTTTTATTAAGCGCAGTCTACGATCACAGTGAAATGGTTTCCCAGTGCACTGTGATCGTAGCAAAAGCAAGACGCTTACCAAGGCAAACGCGAGGGTTCATGAGCATCTATGCCTCTTGCAAAAGAGAGAACAGACTGTCTGCAAGAGGCACAGATCCCCATGTGTCCCGGCAAAATGCGGGGACTCATGAGGATCTATGCCTCTTGCAGACTTATACTTTCTCTCTCTTTCTCTCTCTCTCTCTCTCTCTCCCCCCCCCCCCCCCCTCCCCACACACACACAAAAACTATTTTACCGTACAGTGCAAAAACGAGAACATCGAAATGCAACTGAGACAGATCCTCGTTGGCCCATCAAGTTGCCAAGGCTGTTGAGGATCTATGCCTCTTGGTGACTGGTGAAGTCTATGAGGATCTATGCCTCTTGCAGATGACTGTATTTCACTGGGTCCCGGAAAAGTGACGGGTACATTGCCACTGGACCTTCTGGGTTAACTCACTGAGACCTATACTTGATGAAAGCGCTGACTGACAAAAACACACATGCTTTAATGCTGAACCACGAGGACACCCCTACAAAAAACAAATACTCAAGCATTTTGTTCTCACACACGAGAGAGAGAGAGAGAGAGAGAGAGAGAGAGAGAGAGAGAGAGAGAGAGAGAGAGAGAGAGAGAGAGAGAGAGAGAGAGAGAGAGAGAGAGAGAGAGAGAGAGTTGATTCCCAAGAACAAACAGAGGGTTTATTTCTCCAAGTATTTTGTTTCTGTCTACAGACAACTGCGTGCAAGACAAACATTCCACATGCAGTCAGACCCGGGCAACTTCCTTGTTCAAAGATTCAAACAGGGCTGATGTCTGTCTGCAAGGGTCATACGTCGTTCTCACGAGTCTCTCCAGTCGAAGGAACTCATGAGAATCTATGCTCTTGCGGAAGGCTAAGGCAGATTAGGGTTTGAGATGCGTCAACATATGTCTGAAAGCATAACCCAATAACCAGAAATTCTTCGTTCAGTCCTACGTCGGCCACAATTGGCTCGCGCGCGACTGTACATGAGCAGAAAAGGCCGATATCTGCCTGAGGGCATTTCGCTTAACACATTCTACCCCAGGACCGAAATCCCCAAATTTTGAAGTTGCCCTCTTAAGGACAGTATTACAATTTTAGAGACAGATAGAGCATGATTGTTCAAGGGTGATGCCAGAATAGCTTGGCGCCTATGGGCGCCAAGCTATTCTGGCACCACCCTTGAACGATCATGCTCGATCCATGTCTTGGTGTGGCGTGCTGGGGGCTGAACGAGTTAATGGGAAAGGCCTAACCCCAATGCCTTCCGACATCATTTTTCAGTTCTCCCTCTACCCTTGGTCAAGTTACTTGGAAGCTTCAGTTGCCATCAATATTTAAGATCAGGAAGTGCCAGGCTAATCTGCCTCTACATAAGGGATGACACACAGGTAATCATGGCTTATTAGCTTGCTAAACTAATCTGGCACTACCTTTAAATTATCATGGTCGACTCATCCCTTACTGTCGTGTACATGTCAAAGCTAAGTAAGGCAGACAGTGTTATTGAGATTTGCAATCCTCTTTAAAAAAAAAAAAAAAAACCAGAAAACATCGTTTCAAAACTTTTTTTTTTTTTTTTTTTTTTTTTGGGGGGGGGGGGGGGGGTCAGAAAAAAGGCGAACACTATCCAGTATCCAACTGCAAGAGGCAAAGAACCTCGAGCCCCCCGCAGATGCGCGGGTTCTTGAGGTTCTTTGCCTCTTGCCGACTCTACTCATGTGGGTGCTCCTAAGACTAAGGGAATTACTTGCAAATGCCTAATTCAAAGACGTAATTGTTCGTCGAGTGGCAACGAAAGGGTTAAAAGCACATAATTTTGACGACTATTTTCGTAAGGAGATGAAGAGTGTATTTCAGGCACGATAAATATCATGCCTAAAACAAACTTCTGCCCCAGGCACAGTTAACTGGAGTTAAGTGCGAGCGACCCCACAACAGAATCAATGGAGAGGCAAGGGAGACAACTTAACGCGCCTTTAAGGTCACATCCGGGTGAGCACAAGGGGAAGCAATAAAAGGGCCCTAATCGATCAAGAAATAAAAAGACCATTTATCGCTTTTTCGTCATTTTGGGCGCAGTTCCAACAGGCACCAGGAACGCCAAAGAGTTACTCGTCCCTTTATAGTGTTGTTTGCCCCTGCTCCTCGTCACGAGGGGGCAAGTAACTTGTGACTACTATAGCTAGGAGTGGGAGTAATCTCGTACCATCCGTTAAATGGCCCGTTATCTGGGGAATGCCACCGCTACCTGATAATCGCTCCTAACAGCGATTTGTCATGCAAATTGACTCTGCGTTCTTAGCGATTGGTCTGATGATAGCAAATCAGTTTTGTGTTTATTGTAAGCAATAATCTGTCACTGTCCTTCATAGCCTGGATAAAGCCATCGAGGGTACCCAAACACGTGAACGATGACTTTATAACAGACAATTCAAACATGTATATATATAATGCTTATTAGTTATCGCATCACTACCTTTTTTTGAGCCACCAGCCTTATGAATGATCGCTTGTCTTTAAATACCATCATTTATGTGGCTTCAATCAACTAAATGATGGTCTTTAATGACAGGTGACTTCTCTTGAGGGAGTACCTGTCATTTAAGACCATTTCTTCCTGCAAACAAAAAGCTGATGCTCAATAACAGGTTCTGCTGTGCAATATGTTTTTCACAAACTCAAACTATTATTTTTTTTTACAAGTTATGCTTGTATAAAAGACTGCATGTCCGTCTTTCCCCTACCCTGTTGACCTTCAAAACCAATTTGAAGACCCATCTTTTCCAGGTAGCATATCAAGATTAGCTTAGTCTGGATGTGCTGCCTGGAAATGTTGGTTGTTTCCCCATGTAGATAGGCTGTGTGTGTGTATGTGTGTGTGCGTGTGCGTGTGCGTGTGCGTGTGCGTGTGTGTGTGTGTGTGTGTGTGTGTGTTTCGTGTTAGGAATGCGCCTACATGGTGCGAGCAGATGTTTATTTAAAGAGTGAGTGCGTTCTAATTTTTTTCTCCTTTTTAATTTTTATTTTTTTATTTTTTATGTGCTGTAAAGCGCTCCGAGCTTGCTGTTCGTGGGGAAGGGCGCTATATAAAAACTATGTATTATTATTATTATTAAAGATGTGGTGAGACTTCGGTCAGCATCAATAGCTCCTGCATTGCCGCAGCAGTCTATTTAATTCTCCATAGTATTTCTAGTCAAGGGTAGCGACAGTCCTAACCCTTTTGGTGTCGGTAGTGGTTTTTGTCGCGATGATTCCTACATAGGAATCAACCGCTATTGACACGCAACAGGATAAATATTCACACATTTCAGGTGTGATTCAGATACGCGTCATTATGCCACAGCTGAGGCACGTCTCAAAAGAGTTAAAGTCCTTAGAGCTTACGGTGCCTGTTGAGGCCTATTAAATACGTAGGAAAGTTTTTTTTAAAAAAAGGACAAAGTGACATTTAACTTGTGACAGATTCCAAGTGATTTAACTAATTTATTTTTAATGGAACCTATTTGAGTTCTGGAGAGGTTGTTTTTTTTTTTTTTACGTCAATCGCAGCTGTCCGCATCCTGTAATGATAATGAATGATGAAGAAATGACCTAAATGCCGGAGTGTGACACACAGAGAGAGAGAGAGAGAGAGAGAGAGAGAGAGAGAGAGAGAGAGAGAGAGAGAGAGAGAGAGAGAGAGAGAGAGAGAGAGAGAGAGAGAGAGAGAGAGAGAGAGAGTGAGAGAGTGAGAGAGAGAGAGAGAGAGAGAGAGAGAGAGAGAGAGAGAGAGAGAGAGAGAGAGAGAGAGAGGGCGAGCTTGCTGTAACCGAGCCTGTCAGTCGTGAGGATGGATTTGTGTGCCTCAGTGACCCCTCAATTTTACCTCTTCCTTCATTCTCCGAGCTGGAAACTCTCATTCGCCCCCAGCACTCTGTAAATCAGTCTTGAGCGTTCAGACTTTGCGTCCTAAAGCAGAAGGTCATTCCCTCTATTAGACAGCATTACAGTGGAGTTTTGAGCTCGCGAGGCATGACAGCTCTTAGAGGGATTGGCAATGATTTTTGTAGACTGCATGAGTCCGTTTTCCCCATGCAAGCTGTTTTGTGTTCAGTTTAGTGAGGTTTCGTTTGTAGACTCCCAACAACGAACGAGGGCGAAATCAGGGAAGATAACGGCCAGTGTGTATCATAAACATGGACAACACTCCAAACATCTCCAAGACGCATAGATCCTCATGAGCCCTCGGGGCTCATGAGGATCTATGTGTCTTGGAGATGTTTGGAGTGTTGTCTGCCCTAAGGCAAAAACTGTTTATCCGCCTGAGACTTCGTTGTCAGTAGTCGTTCGTCTCAAACGAAACCTCACAACTATTTTGTCGACCATGATAACTTTGGCACCTCAGTAAGTTAATCGGCAAGTTCCACCAAGCTATTATATAGTGGTGAGAAACTTAACACCTCATAACCTTGAACTATGATAAGTGGTCCATCTTCCGCAGTATATATTTACTGAGAGTGAAAGTATACCCATATGAGACCACCAGTGTTCTTCCCTCTTCTAACTCCTCCATCCGTAAGATTCCCCACCACCACCACCACCCATTCCCCCCCCCTCCCACCCCCCAGCTACTTCTCCCCAGCCCCAGCCATCCGTGCTCTCCACCCCTCCCCTACTCACCCAACCTTTTCCAAACCTTTCTCTCAAGGATGGAGCCTCAGACAAATCAATAGCTGATCGATACAGCCTCCTTCTACTTTTTTTTTTAGGCAATGACATGTGGTCGGGACTACACGCTAGCACCTACAGATTTCCCAATGCGAATTCAGAGGTGAGAGGAAACTTTGCACTTCCCCGAGTAAAGTTGTTAACTTCTGTAGCTGTCAGAACGCAACGAGCAATACGAAACCGCAAGAGGCATAGATCCTCATGAGCCCCCGCATTTGCGGGGCTCATGATGATCTATGCCCCTCTTGCTGACCCCATTTTGCATACAGGTTTCTTGGACCGATGAGGTTATTTGTCGTTGTATTTTCACATCCCCCCCCCCCCCCCCCCACACAAAAAAATAAAAATAAATAAAATAAATAAATAAATAAATAAAAATAATAATAAATAAATAAATAAAATAAAATATTAAAAGAAAATCAGAAACACAACTCGCCCCAAAAGGCGCGGAAGGCGTTGTAAATCCTTGTCACACTACGTGTCAGGATATGAATTCGCTAGCCGGGTATTTGTTTCTTCGTCAACGCTGTCACGGTCACGGTCACGTTTTTATCGAGGCGGGGGGGGGGGGGGGGGGGAGGGGGCGGGAACGGGGCGGAAAGGAGGGGGGAGGGGGGGGGCTTGATAATTCTCACAGTAGCAAGGCTGTAGATTTATTTAACTCATTCTACCCCAGACACACCACAGCAAGATAAGGATCGACCATGATAGTTCAAGGGTGATGCCAGAATAGCTAGTCGATCTGCGTTCTGCACTGCAATGCAGTCTTCAGAGGACAACGGCAAAATTTGGAATTTCGGTGATCGGGTAGAATGAGTTAACTGGAACACAATGGAGGCAGAGGTTTCAAGAGAGAAACTGATGTGGACAATCAGTCAATTATATTCAAGAATTCCACGTTCACATATTCCGGTGCACAGTGAAATTCAGAGCATGACGTCAGAATTTCTCTGCATACCCTTTACGTCTGACGTCAAATTAAGTACGTCATAGGGAAGATTTTGTAGAGGGATTAAAAACCGAGCAATTACTTGCAGCGTTTGGGTCGGGCATACACGGTGGTTGCTGGAGAGAAAGTAGATGTGTCGCCACTGTCGTCGTTGTGATTATTTGGGGGATTTCGAGCAGCGCTGAGGGGCAAACCAGGTCATGTAGGAGGTAGTGGAGATGTTACTGATGGAGCTGTCGTCGTGGCTGAGGACTGGGGATAAAGAATACTTAAGCCGTTCACCGAGGAGAAAAGGTGAACCCATCCAACTGCAAAAGACATAGATCCTCATGAGCCCCCGCAGATGCGGAGGCTCATGAGGATCTATGCCTCTTGCTGACACCACTTTCCTTCCGTGTTCCTTGGACGACTGGGAGTTTTCGGCGTAGGATTAACAAAGTTTGCACAGGCAGTGAAGAATACTTGGGCAACCACCATCGAACTGCTACAGACATAAATCCCCGTGAAACGCCGAATGACTGCATAGCCAATACCTATGTCTTTTATGACTCACTTTTCTTAACTCTTTCCATCCTGATACATCTTTGCATGAAATGAATGATGACAATAGTTCAAGGGTAGTGCCAGAATAGCACTATTCTGGCACCATCCTTGAACTAAATGGTTGATCTTTCTCCTAATCTGTAATGTGGTCTTCATAGGACAATACACAAATTTTAGAAAAATCTGCCTCAGAAGGCAATGGGTTAACCTTCGGTAACTCAAAAGAAAACACATTCGACTGACTTTGCTTATAGCAAGGTGGGATATAAAAGAAGTTTGATATGACAAAACTTTTTTGTTAGAAGTCCCGATAACACTCTTTCCATGTGTATGTAGTCCAGTCTAATGTCCCCATGACATTAGGGAAACTCTTTCCATACAAATTACTTCGATTTTAACATGACAAGCTTTGGGTACACAGCAGCTTTGGCTACAACAAATCGCCTATGGACCCAAATGTTCCTGTCGTCATATTCGAAATTTATCAAGATCGAAGCAATATGTATAGTAGTAGTAGCCTTTGAAAATGTTGATCCATCTTTTGTTATAGCCGGCATTGTTATAAGCGATGTCTAACTGTAACAAGAAGAACATTTCGGGACCCCATGCGATTTGCTATATCCGCGGGTTTACTGTGTACATATATGCACGCATTGCACTTTGCGTTTCAGCTTGAGTTTCATTTATCAAGACTGGACACGAAGGGTAGAGTTGCACGTAATTGCAATAGCTAATACTTACCTGTCATAGTTCCAACGGCTTTGTTTGAAAAAGGTTCCTGCAACTGGGCGCAGACCCTTATGATTGAGAAAAGGTCTGTTACCTAATCATTTATCCATGAGAAATAAAGTTTCATTGTATTTCTCCTCTCCCCTGTCAGTCAAATTTATTTCAAGCAATGGGTGTATCAGGATAAAAAGGGTTAAGTAACAATCACGCACATAAGCGACGACAGGTCTAGATCATTCCATAGTTACTTATGATTTCTAATAATATGCATGATTAATGCCGAAATGCCAAAAAAATCGAATACAGGCAAAGATAAAAAATCTCGCTGGTCTTGAACAGTCACAACTGATCCAAAGAATTAATTGTGTCCGTCTGTGGCAAAAGCCATTATGTCACTTTTGTGAAAAAGCGAGATTTTCAGTGTATTACATTGAAAATCTCGCTTTTCATAAAAAATGGACATAATTTTGGTTTTAACCATTGCAGGGCAGAAATATCCACATGCCTAATGGATTGTACGAATGTCATTCACGTGATTGAATGATTTCTTCTTCAAGCAAGAAACACAATCACATTTTTCACTACAGCACATCGTGCCAATTAAAACTGTTCTAGCACCACCTTTGAACTGTCTAATAATACTCAGTCTATCCTTATGTTGTAATATGTCAGGGCTAATTTACTGTGTCACTTCCGGGTTTTGAGAAAGCCAGACTGAGCAATTTTAAGATACGTCCGGGGACAAGGATAGCAAAGTAAGAGCGGAAACGCGTGACATGACAATCACAATTGACGACATAACGCAAGTGCAGGAAATTAGCATCATCAGGGCTAAATCCCCCAAAGTAAGCGTTGTTTGCCAAAGAATTTAGTTCGTTGCTGCTTAGGACACATATCCAGCCGTTCCAGCAGTTTCAGGGTGGTGCCAGAATAGCTTGGCGCCTTCAGGCGCCAAGGTTTTCTGGCACCACCCTTGAACTTAGCAAGGCCGACCCATTACTTGTTGTAGTGAATAGGGGGTGATTACGTTCTAATTCGGAGTTCTGAGAAAGCGGGAACAATGAATGACACATCGGATACATCTATTATAAAACGGAAAAGAGATGACATTTAAAACTGACAAGCTAAGGTGGTGCAGGAAATGAGCTTAACCCCTGCACTGAAGAGAAAAATGTAAACGCCATACAGCTGCAAGAGACATAGATCCTCATGAGCCCTCGCGGGGGGCTCATGAGGAACTATGCCTCTTGCGAACGCTGCATTGTATCCCTGTTCCTTGGACAGCTTGGGCTTTTTGACTTTGAGTTAACTCATTGGAGACGTGCCGCCTCCGGATACGCGGCTTATGCCGCGTATCCGGAGGCGGCACGTCTCCAATGAGTTAATACAGATTTCAAAAACAGTCTGCGACCACTGGCAGTGAAGGGGTTAATAATATAGTGTATGAATGAAGAGCTTTTATTATCGGCTCATTTCTTTGGTGGCTTTAAGAACCCAGCAAAGAGCTACAACACAATTTATCAATATTTTGTGTTAAAACCTTATAATATACAAACAATATACTATTTGCAACGTATCTTTTCTAATAAGGAAAAAAAATGTTTATTTTAAAAAAGTTAAAATATGAGTTAAAATATCAACAAACTGTGTTGTAGAGGCTGTCTTTTCTAAGCGTGTTTCTTTCTCCGTTGTGTTCCACTCTTCGTTTTACGCGCTTGGCAGTGACCTCTTGGCCTGGATGTCGATTTCTTTCTCAGCGACTGATATCCACTCAAAGCATACTTGAAGTTCTTGTTCGGGTTTGTCTGTCTGCCTGTCTAAAATTAAATTATGTCTGCCCGCCTCTTCCCAACCCTCCCCGTTCTCTATCACTTTTTCTCAACAAATTTGACCCATAAGGTTGAAATTAGAAAAACCGAAGCTACATTGAGGTTCAGCAGATAGTTCCACCATGATAGTTTACCTATTTCGAGACGTGCCGCCTCCGGATACGCGAGTTAAGGGTGTTGCTTGCCGCAGAGGGAGGAGAGGTGGAAGGGGGGGGGGGTGCGTGGGGGGGGGGGGGGGGGGGGAGGGGGGGGGGAGGCCGGGTGAGGCTGGTTAGGTATGAGAGATCCATTCTTCTCAGTTGCCAATTACTTTCGGTACAAAACATCTTTTAATCCTGTCTCAACGGGTACAGCTTCAAAATCCGTCGGAAAATCCGTTCACATTACACGTAACGGTTGCAGATTTCTCCAACGCTTCCCAGTTTCGCAATAAGATTTCGACTCTTTCAGGTCCTGGAGACGTGCTCTGATAGATGCACACTGGTTGCAGGAGATGGACGGACCATGATAATTATAGTTCAAGGGTTGCGCCAGATAAGCTCGGCGCTTTGGCGCCAAGCTTATCTAGCGCAACCCTTGAACTACCACGGTTCCCTTCATCTGCCGCTGTAGTAGTTTTGTCCATTGTGAATGAGTTAAACCTAGCAGCCGTAATCGAAGTGCTTTCGATTCCTAATGTGCAATTCCGGGTCGTTCTAATTCGTGTCCCTTACCAATGTCATTACGAAGCTTATCGGGGCCATGCTCGACTAACCATGCAAGCAGGCAATCACTGGCACTTACTACAGCTTTAACACCCTTAACTGCCGGGGCAAGACGAACCGCCACCTACCTGCAAGAGACATAAACCCACATAAGACCCCGCACACACGCGCGCGCGTGCGCGCGCGCGCACACTCACACACACACACACACACACACACAAACACACCTTTCCCACCTTCAAGGAATAAAAAAAAACCTTCTCATTGATTGGCTTCATGGATTACCCGGCACGATTTCTACGAAGCCCTTCAGAAAATGCCTCCAAACAACGGCGAGTGCAAACCTACAGTAGAGAATGAAGCAACCATGATGGTTCAAGGGCAGTGCCTGATTAACTTGGCGCAAGCGCCAAGTTAACCAGGCACTGCCTTTGAACTATCACGGCGAAGGCGCGAACCAGTGTGTTTCAGCTTTGCCCTTGAACTGTCTTTATCGATCCTATTACGATCCAAACCAAAGACTGACAGAGCTCGATATATGCCTTTGACGAGGATCGTTAATATTCTTTCGAAATTGGACACTATACAGATCTGACAAATTGGGGAACCTCGTCTCTAAGCTGACAGTGGCAAAAATTGGGAAATTTGCCCCATAGCTGACAAAGCCAAAATTGGGGAAACTTGCCCCTATAGCTGACAAAGCCACAATTGGGGAAAGTCGCAGCTAAGCTGACAGAGTCAAAATCGCCCAAAAGCCTATATACAGAGTGAAATACACGCCTCTGACGCTAATCAAACAAAGATCGGTCAAGAACATTAATCCCAACAGGCTATAGTCTGTTTCTTAACTCCTCAAGAGGCACTACCCTTGTACTATCGAGGGGAAGAAAGCGTCGTTTAAGGGTCACGTCTGGGCTGTTATGGTCCATCAGGACACTTTCTTGCCACGCGTGATGGTGGTTAGAGAACGTTTCCAAACTTTCCAAGGTAAACTCGCCCGCAGGCGGAACCCAAGTGCCCAAACTAAAAGTCCTCGGGCTGACAACGGCCGCAGTTGCGCGCGGGCCAGCTGCGGTTGACGTAGCCCGAAGACTTGCACACGGGGGAAGAGCTGTGTACGAGGACAACGCCTCAGGTACTAATCAGCGGCACACGCAAACACTTTTGTGAAGGAAATTACTCGCTAAACAGATAATTCACTTTCTTTGAGACTGCGAGCTGTAGTTGACAAATTTCGGGTTGTTTTTATTTTTCGTCTGCACTTGAGTGTAGAAGTTAAAAAAATTGAGGAAGGTGGAGCAAAATGTAAATGAAAACAACTGGCGGAATAATTGACACCAGACAAATGGAAATGAAGTTTTCAAAGAAGTTTTACGAAAATAGCACCATGGGGAACAGAATGACCGAGCAATGTTGTTTCTCTTAACCATTATCATTCGGAATACACCAGTGTGTGAAATAAGTGTGACAGAAATAGTTCAACGGTAGTGCCAGAATAGCTATTCTGGCACTACCCTTGAACTAAAGCCATTGGTCCATATCCTTATCTGTAAGTACTATAAAGTAGCTTGCATATTTGAAGCTTTTAGCCTCAGTATGATATGGGTTAACTGATTCGGCGTCAAACATCATCTAGCTTTCAAGTGAGCTCGATTTCAAATCAATGTTGGTCGCTGATGTACTGGTTATTTGAGTTCATGGATTTCCCGGCACGATGTCTACCAAGCCCTTCAAAACACGCCTCCAATCAACGACAAGCGCAAACCTACAGTAGATGATGAAGCAACCATAATATTTCAATGGCAGTGCCTGATTAGCAGACGTACTCGGGGAGTACGCCACAAGTAAACTTCTAATCAAATGAAATGCTAAGCACCTGGGTTATGCACTGCCTGAGGAGAGCACTTCTAGAATCGTCTGATTAGCATTATAGTAAAGCTGCCGGAGTCGGCTAACACACACACACACACACACACACACACACACACACACACACACACACACACACACACACACAGACACGCGCACACACACACACACACACATACAACACACACGCCCACCCCGCACTCCCCCCCCCCACCACCACCACCCTCCCCTACCCCCGCCACGCGCACACACACACACACACACACACCATCACACACACACACACACCATCACACACACACACACACACACACACACACACACACACACACCCACCCCACCCCATCCCACCCCGGGAAAAAGAGGAGGCAGAAGAAAGCGAAATCGAATTGTCAGTGTGAAGTGTCTTTACAAATCCTTTACGAAAAGTGTATCTGGAAGATGCGTAGATATCCCTGAGTCCCCGCAACTTGCGGGGACCCATGCATATCTACGCCTCTTGCTGTACACGAGAAGATTCAGGGTGTTCAACAATACATTTGCAAGTGACGCGCACCCATACAACACACTACAGCAGTCGTACAAGGTGCCCGCAACAAACAATCAAGACAAATAGCGTACTCGTACATCACGCAGGCAATACGGATTTATGACAAACAATAGGATTACGGAACAGCCGTGTAAGCAGCCTGTCAGATTACCGCAAGAAATCATCTCTACCGCAAACCCACAAGTGATAAGATTAGAGGTCTGATAAGAGGTTTCTGACTGTAGTAAATCACATTATGCAAACAATACTTAATGGGAAATAAATTATATACGACTAACTTGGGAAACATATCGTACTGTTGGCCTGGACATTTTTATTTAAGCTGCACTGGTGTGATTTAGGTATTATTGTATTCTTCATGTCCCATCTCTCTCTCTCCCTCCCTCCCTCCCTCCCTCCCTCTCTCTCTCTTCCCCTCCCTCCCTCTCTCTCTCCCCTCTCTGTGCTGTGCGCAGAGACACTGGTTTTTATGACGTGTGAACGACACACCCTTCCCCCACCCCCCCCCACCCACCACTTCCCACCAAAAACACTGTGCAAACGGTCGTCGGGCCACGTCGACTGTAGCTGGCCCGCGCACAGCTGTGCGCGGGCCAACCAAGGCCGGCGACGGACCGAGGACTTTTTGCTCGTCAACAATCGGAGCCCAGATCAATAACCCATTGCAGAAATCTCTCCAGAGCGGAAAAATGCAAAGCGTAGAGCAAAAATGAATCCTGTCCATCGCGCATTCACCATGCAAATAAAAGTGTACAGGAAAGAAAAACAAATCATGCAGATGGAATCATGAGCGTCCTATTGATCTGTATACGGGCGAGTAAGCCTCAAACGAAACAGGGGACCAATACAGCGGACGGTCTATCGCCAGAAATTAAGGTCGCGAGTTCCAACCCGGATGGGGCCAATATTTGTGTTCACATCCTTGGCCCTCTTGGACATTACCTTTGTGGAGGCGCTATACGTAGAGACAAAGACGTATAACTTATTCGAGACGTGCCGCATCCGGATACGCGGCTTTATGCCGCGTATCCGGGTGCGACACGTCTCGATTGAGTTAACGTCTCGATTATAACGCTATTCTGCGAGTGGGCGCTGTTTACGATCTCCGCTACAGAGTATAAAAGAGGCACCAAACGACACGCTGTTTCAGCTGAGTTAACGCTTTCATGTGGCGGGGAATGTTCTGATCCGCTGTATTTTTCGATCACCACCGCAGAGTACAGAATCACAACACGATACGACTCTTCAATTGAGTGGGCGCTTTTATGTGGCGGGGGATGTGCCTGGCGTAGATCACGTCAGGTAACTAGATCAGCGTCATTTGGGTTTCAAAATAGAACCGCAAGGAAGTGATCAAAATAGACAACTCCGTCACTGAAACGTCTATCAGGTTCAGATTGGAACCGTCTAAAATAGACGCGCACAGTATAATTATGCGAAATGTCAGGGGCTATAAATAGATCTCAACAGAAATTAACACCTTCACTGCCACTGATCGCACAGAGCACGTCTGATATGTGTCATTTCAACGCGCATGAGCTCCAGCCGTCCTATGAACAATGGATACAAAGTGGTTATCAGCAAGAGGCATAGATCCTCATGAGCCCCCGCAATTGCGGGGGATTATGAGGATCTATACCTCTTGCAGTAGTGTGGTGTCCATTTTTTTTCTCGGCAGAGAAGGAATTAAGTGTTGCTGATTGTTTAGATCATAATAATATGCATTCTTGAATAGATCTCGCACTTTGTTTTTGTTTTTGTTTTCTTTTTCTTAATTCATTCTACCCCAGATACACCACAGCAAGATACGGATCGACCATGATAGTTCAAGGGTGATGCCAGAATAGCTTGGCGCCTGTGTCTGCACTGGAGTGCAGTCTTCAGAGGACAACGGCAACATTTATGGATTTCGGTGTTGGGGTAGAACGAGTTAAAAGAATATTCCTGCTGTGACTTAAGTATCGTGAATCTTAAGTCTGCTACTTATAACGTTTCAAAGTGTTGTTTTTTTGTTATTTAAAGTGTGCTGATTTGGGAAATTGGACCTTACGGCTGCAAACCGTGAGATCCTAAATCACAGATCAGCACATTGTATGAAGTGTTCGGCCGTAGCATCAACACACTTAAAGCCCACTGCACGCAGTGCAATGGGGGACTACTGCATTAAATTTAGAAGCTGAACATTACGTAGTCGCCTATCAAACGGAATTTGGCCGCTCGCCGCGAGCTTAAAAAAGAACGGGACATGGATGAATAATTGGGACTCATGAGTATCTAGGTCTATGGCTGTTGAATCGTGTGTTCCTTTAATCTAGGGTAGGAAAGGGGTTAACTGTTCCCTGCTACCGGACTCATATCGAGTTTCCGAAATCTTTGCTCATTCTGCGACCAAAAGCCGCAAAAGTCCAACGGACAAGGACACAATGGTCACAACAAGAGGCGTAGATCCTCATGAGCCCCTGCTGTCGTGGGGGCTCATGATGATCTATGTCTCTGGCGTCTGGATCGTGTTCACTTTATCTCGGCAGCGGGGAGGTTAACGAGTGAGAGCAGAAAGGGTTTCAGAGTCTTTTTTTTGGACGATGTTAATGTACGTGACAGATAAAACGGCGCTTTTGAAGCTTCACGGAAATAAGATGTAAACTTGCCACGCCAAAACTGTCATCATTAGACACCCGAACAGACTAACCAGCGGCATCGAATGAAAAAAAAATCCCTCCCACGTGCCGACAAACAAAGAACAAACAGGAAGACATAACAATTTGAAATCAACTCAGATCAGATTGAGACGTTCATTGTTATATACAGCGACGTGAAATCACATGCGTCAAGGGAGCGAAAGCAGTGCAAAGTATGGTAAGCAGATCGCACGAGCTGTCCCTGCATGTCTCGCTTGACCATACCCCCTGATCATCGCACGCAGAGTCGACATTTTTCTGATCTTAACCCCTTTCTTTGCCAGCGGTCACGATTTGTTTCAGTCTGTTGTAAATTCAAAGAAAAAAAAACCAAAACCCAAACCCACGAACGTGGATACAATATAAGTACAGCGCAAGAGGCAAAAAAACCGCGACTGCGGGCGCTCATGAGGTTCTTTGCCTCCTGGAGTTGGGTGGTTCTGGTGACCAGGCAGTCAAGGGATTAATCTAATTTAGGGACAACCTCTCTTTAGCCTGCAACTGCTTCGGGATTTTGGCGGTTCGTTGCGTACATGCGGCAGTTGATGGGCTGTCTAACCAACACGCAAAAGGACCCAGGGCCGAAGTCGGCGGCAGTTGCCACGCGCACAGCCGTGCGCGTGGCAACTGCAGCCGACGTCGGCTGGATGCTTTTATGCTGACCTGGTACATATCTAGGAAACCATGCAGTCTCACACCCATGTCTGTCCTCTGTGATTGAAGCGGTTGAATTGAAAGTGATGTTTTATTTTCGGAGCGACACGAGAAAGGCTACAGGAATAAGACAACGAAAAATAAAACTTCTGCACGCACTCTTGTTTGTCTACTTTAAAAAAAAATTAAACCCGAAATATTAATAGATTTTGTTGAAACTGTCTTTTTTTAAGCGTGCTTCTTTCTTCGTTGGATTATTCGCCTTTTTGCTCTGGATTACGGTATTAGGAAATATCTCATCTTGTGCATTTTCAGGGAAAGAATCCATAAGAACGTTGTTTCTTCTCTCAATCGGATATCGGATAATGAATTTTATCAGGATTTATCGAGAAACTGACAGGTGAATTACGCTGGGATCCATAATACAATGGTTACAGTGTTAAAAAAAGTTCATCTTGTGCAATTTCTAACCGAAGAATCCTGAACAGAGAGCGTTTTTCGTCTCTAAATGACACTGAGTTTTATGAAGATTTCCCACGTCAAATGGAAAGCAGGTTATTATGCTGGGATCGAGGAGAAAAGGATTATATTACACTCGGCCGGAAAAGTAATCTGTATACACGGAGGAAGAATCCACAAAAAGGCAACTTGTCTTCTGTGACTGACAAAGGATTATCATTTAGGATTTCGGTGCCATAAAGTCTAAAAACTGCACAGGCAACTTGATTGATGTGGATCCTATGAACCGGAGTGGATCAGTAGGTCAGTTGTAATCATAAACGGATGGACGCTACTTAACAAACAAACAATGTTTCTATGTGTGGCTTGAATGGAAACAAAAACGTCATGCTTAACCGGGACAGTTACCACACTGAGCCAAAAAGTGAAAATGCCCAGACAGTTCAAGGGCGGTGTCAGAAAAGTTTGGCGCCTATATGCGCCAAATTGTTCTGGCACCACCCTTGAACGTTGACGCTAGTTGAGGAACCAAAGTAACCATGACAGTTTCAAGGCGTGGCTACCATAGGCTGGCGCCTGCAGGCTCCAAGCTGCTCTAGCTATGAGCCAGCATGGTCGATCGACCTGCTTGAGTAATGTACTGGGGCTATGATATGATAAAATATTACTATCAAATATTTTTGGGTCTGTTGGTCAGACAAAAAAAGATGACCGCCAAGCGAGTCAGGTGCAAACAAAAAAGAATACCCAGCAAAGAAAGAAACACTCTTAGAAAGCATAAGTACATCTGTGCTGTTATTGTTCTGGACTTACAGAAGCCAAGGCAGCAATTTGTCTGTTAACCCTTTGGCTGTCAGTAGAACATTTTACTTAACTCATCCCCAAATTTTGCCGTTGTCCTCTGAAGACTGCATTGCAGTGCTTGACACAGATCGACCATGATAGTCCAAGGGTGATGCCAGAATAGCTTGGCGCCCGTAGGCGCCAAGCTATTCTGGCATCACCCTTGAACCATCATGGTCGATCCTTATCTTGCTGTGGTGTATCTGGGGTACACTGGGTTAAGGCGATTCCTACAAAAATCACACCAACAAAAGGGTCTGCTGACATACAGAGGGTTTCCTCTTTACTGTCAGTGGACGCAAATTTATGTTTTTGGGGGAATTAAGGGCAAAGTCAACACCGAAATGCTTCATCAATCCAAAGAACACGGATAAGGTCATCAAGAGGCAAAGAACCCCATGAGCCTCGCATCTGCAGGGGCTCATGGTTTTTGTTTGTTTGTTTGTTTTTTTGTTGTTGCTGTTGTTTTTTTTTTTTGCCTCTTGCCATGTGAGTGGTGTTCGCAAAGCCCCGGTAGCCGAAAGGTTAAAGCACTGTTGAATGTGTGGCGTCCAACCATACCATCACCCATAACAGACAGTGCAAAATAATGCCTGCATATGAAAAAAACACGCTTAGAAATGAAACACGTTAAATGTCTAGTGCTTAACGTCTTTTGCCACTACGAAGTTGATTTCAAAGACGGGGCACCTAATACGATTTGAACGAATGTTGAGCCCAGATGGATTCAAACCCGAGACCTTTCGGACAAGAGTCAAAAGCTGTACCATCAAGCCACCCAGCTCTCTCCCTCCGTATCCTCCCCCCCCCCTTCCGCCCTCACCCCCCCCCCCTCCGCCCCGCCGCTTAGAAAAGACAAGAAGAACACACTAAAATGTGTTGTACTTGTCATTTTCCACGCTTGTTTTTATTTTTTTTATTTTCCTTTGAATTTCTTTTGTTGGGCAGTCTCATTTTTGGTCTGGCCGGATTTCGCAAGATACAAAAACGAAAAACTCACCAGTCTCTGGTACTTGCATCTGGTCGCCCGTTACCTCCACCGTTCATAGCCATCTTTTTGTATTTCCAGTTTTACACAGTGACGTGCGTGGCCACAGTTTCACAGGGGACAAAGCCAAAATGTCAGATAATAATATGTGATCACGTTCCTAAATGTCAGCGAGTGTATCTTACTCCGTTCAAAGCGGCCACAGTATCCTCGCATCCGCTCCTGTTCAGTCTTGAGCGTGGGAAGCCATTATAGGTACTCCACTGTGTGTCACATTTCACAGGAAGGCATTTCTCGATATTGCTGTGAGTTCAACATTTCACAGAGCACTCCACTTGTTCCTCAGTCGAGTTTGTCAAGTTTAAATCTGTCGCATTTGCGTTATGCTGTTGAAGTCCACAGGGTAGTCACTGTTTTCAAGAACAGGCGGTTTGAATTGTGTGGTGCAAGAATCTAAACGTGGACAAATAAAGGTGTGCTGGTCTGTGATTTTGGACCTTACGGCTACAAGCCGTAAGGTCCAAAATCACAGACCAGCACGCAGTTAACGATCAAGCAGTTTACGGCTAAACAAAGAAAAACTGACAATGAGTTAAAGCTAAAAGCTAGTCAAGACATGTCGACTACCAATTTTTCGTCACGACGCCTTTGCCAGTATAGGCTTACTACGATCCTCAAGTCGCAGCTGTGACAGAACACGCAAGGCCAACATAACTCTTAAACATGACGATGACGCGTCCACGTGACCAGCGACACAATTTATTTTCCAAATCAACTTGTTCACTGCCAGCCGTCACACATTTTGTTTCTCAAATCTTTGTTAATTCAACACCAAATCAAAGCACTCAAGTCGTCCATAAAGCAGATACAAAGTGCTGTCAGCAAAAGGCATAGATCCTCATGAGCCCCCGCAAACTGCGGTAGCTCATGCGGATCTATGTCTCTTGCAGTTGGATCCTGGTCAGACTTTTCTCGACAGTGAATGAGTTATTTTCATCCTGACTCAATATCCGTGAGATGTGTACGCGACGAAACTACTAAATTACGTGTCCCAAAAAGCAGATACAAAATGGTGTCAGCAAGAGGCATCGATCCTCATGAGCCCCCGCAACTGCGAGTGCTCATAAGGATCTTTGCCTCTTGCAGTTGGATCCTGGAGGGATTTTCTCGACAGTGAATGAACTATTTTCATCCAAACTCAAAATCCGTGAGATGTGTGCCCGACTACACTGCTGTGAGACATATCATTTCAAGATGACTTTATTGTTGCTATATACCAACATTTGTCATGATACCTCAGACGCTGCTCACATTCACTCACTTATTCGACAAATCACAATAACAGAGCTACAAAATGGACAATGACTCGGGACGTGTGAAGCCCGTCGTCAAGGCATCAAACGCCGGCTCCAGTGGCCTCATCCCGACCCGACACTCCCGCACAAAAACAGAATGCCGTAAGAACACACTAGTATATGTTCTTTTGTTAAATGACTTAAGCTAGTACATGAAAATACAAGTTAACAACAGAAACAAAATACCGTCGAACGGGAAATGGTCTTCGGTCTAGGCAACATAAAACAACGGTCAAAACTGCAACTGGGGCCCGTCGCTATATAGCACAGCGCCGATGTTCAGAGGGCTGATGAACTTTCTTTTCAAAACAGTCTGAATTTAAATACACGTATCACCAAGAGGCATAGATCCTCACGAGCCCCGCCCCGCATTCTGCACGGGCCCCATGATGATCTATGACTCTAGCTTGACGTGTTTTAACTCCATGTTCCTCATAGAGAACGATCCATCTGAGTTTCAGCGAACGATCGGGGGAAGGAGAGATAGCGTTAAAACTGCTCGCCCACCATCTGGTTAGATCGTCGTCTGTTAAACTATCTCACATTAACCCTTTTCATCCTGATACACTACTGCTTGAAATTAATTTGAATGTTAGTTCAAGGGTGGTGCCAGAATAGCTTGGCGCCTGAGGCGCCAAGCTATTCTGGCACCACCCTTGAACTAAAATGGTTAATCTGTTTCATGTAGCCTTCGTATGACAATAAGCAAATTATAAAAAAATCAGCATCAGGACGCAGTGGGTTAAAGCGCAAAAAAATCCTTCCGCTCCCGAGAGATCAGTGTCCCATTTATGTCTGTACCACATCAGGAGGATTAATAACGATTACGACAATTAGTCGGCCACAGCAGTAAGAACAAACACTATGCACTGGAAAACTATTTCTCACGACAAAATTAATTCGATCACATAACGAAAATCTATAGTGTGCGCAGCGCATCCCTTCTGCTGACATCATTGTTCTGCAACGGGCACAGACCTCCAGTCAATATAGATCTATGTCCCTAATGGCCCAACTAGCCTTCAGTTGATGAGGCATATCTGTGTGATGGCCTATGGTTTTGGACCTTACGGCTTTCAGCCTTTAGGTCCAAAATCACACTGTCGTATTTGGCAGACTATGCACAACTGCAGGAGAATAAAAACGCGTTGAACCTCCGCTCACTAGTATCGCGATCGTATACCGCATATATTAACCCATTCAGCCCAGACGCACTACAGCAGGAGATGGGTCAACCATGATAATTCAAGGGTAGTGCCAGATTAGCTTGGCGCCTGTCGGCGCCAAGCCAATCTGGCACTGCCCTTGAATCATCATGGTCGATCAATTTCCTGCAACTGGTGCATAGTCATTAGATGACGCCTCCAAAAATTGGGAAATACGGCCGTCAGGCTGAATGAGTTAAAAGCATGCAGCATCATATTCGAGTATGCAAACCAAGGGGAATCACAGCGCTGGACAGACAACAGTTTGAGGATGGAAATGAAATATTCTATACCTGCGTATTTCTCTGTGGGCTGGCGATTGGGTGCCTGATAGGCGGGGGCAGGGGATCTAACTGTTGTCTGTCCAGCGCTGTGATTCCACTTGGTTTGCATACAATTCTGCCAGCGCTAGCCTCACCTATCTGGTTCAGTTGTGAGCATCATATTCGAGGTATACAGATGTCCGTTTCATTAGCCTACAAACATAAGCTAATGTTGCCACGTGACTGATGTGAATAACGCCTAACAAGGAAAACACAGGCATTGTATTTTGCATGTGCAATACTTACAGCCCACACAGGAATGACTAGTAATACGTCGTCTGCTATGGCCAACTGATAAACGCCATCGACCGGCGGACATTACTACGTTCTTTGGAGAGGACGAAACAATACCAGCTTACTGAGGGCGCAAGTACTACGCACACATTAACCAATTGGCTGTCGATAAGCGCTACCGACAGCCAGACGAATAACGGTCCTTAACCCATTCACTGCCGAGAAAAGGTGAACACCATTCAAAAGCAAGGAGCGAGACATTAACCCCTTCTGTGCAGCTGTAAGTACACTGTTGTTTCTGAATTCTTGGTTCGTTAACGACCAAAAGCCAACATCGTCCAAGAAAGATGAAAACAACTTGGTCTCAGCAAGAGGCATAGATCCTCATGAGCCCCCGCAATCGCGGGGGCTTTTGAGTATCTATGTCTCTATTAGTTGAATCGTCTTTACTCGTTTCTCGACAGTCAAGGAGTTAAACAACCTCGCACACCGAGGCCTAAAATGCAGATCATTTCATTCACCTGGTTACGATCTCCTGCGGAAAATAGCCCAATGCTCAAATGTCATTTTCTGTACGTTTGAGCGATCTTTGTTATCCTTCTTCTTTAGACTGGCAAGATCTGATTTCGATTTCCTGCGGAAATAAACTGCGGTTCGACATTCGGACAGTGTTTCTTTACTTACTTACGCCTGTCACCCCTACCCGGGTATAGGCCGTCGACGAGAGACCTCCAGCGACTCCTGTCCTGTGCTTCTCCTTCGATTTTACTCCAGGTGGTTCCCATTCTCTTGATGTCTGCTTGGAGGTCTCGACGCCAGGAGTTTCTCGGCCTACCTCTTTTCCTCTTTCCCTGGAGATTCCATGACAATGCCTGCCTAGTGATACTGGAAGCTGGCTTTCTCAGACTGTGACCAATCCATCCCTATCTTCTTCGCCCAATTTCATTCTCTGCTGTTATCTGCTCTGTTCTCTCCCAGAGTCTGATGTTGCCGATCTTCTCTGGCCAGTGGATTTTCAAAATTCTTCTAAGGCAACTGTTTATGAAGATCTGTACTCTGTTGACAGTGGTTTTTGTCAATCTCCAAGTCTCTGCTCCATATAGGAGAAATGCTTTTACGTTGGAGTTGAAAATCCGGACTTTGGTGTTTTGTGACAGCTCTCTGGAACTCCACACTTTTTTTCAGCTGGAGAAAGGCTGTTCTGGCTTCATACCGATTCGTGCTCTGACATCTGCATCAGTGCCGCCTTTTTTGTCTATGATGCTCCCGAGATAGGTGAAGGACTCCACCTCCTCCAACGGGGTGCCAGCAAGCAAGACTGGTTCTTCCCTGGTTGCGTTCAGCCTCATTGTCTTTGTTTTCTGTTTGTGGATGGTGAGGCCCACTTGGGATGAGATGTCAGCAAGCCTCGTGGTCTTGTCCTGCATTTGTTGAAGAGTGTGGGACAGTAATGCCAAGTCATCCGCAAAATCGAGGTCGTCAAGCTGTGTCCACAGTGTCCACTGTATTCCGCTCCTTCTCTGCTCTGTGGTCCTCTTCATGACCCAGTCTATGGCCAGTAAAAAGAGGAACGGAGACAGCAGACACCGCTGCCTGACACCGGTTCTGACCTGGAGCTCCCTGGTGAACTGCCCTTCGTGGATCACGCGACATGTCATGCCATCGTAGCTGCTCTTGATCAGGCGGACGAGCTTTGTGGGTACACCGTAGTGTCGTAGGAGTTTCCACAGAGTCTCTCGGTCCACGCTGTCAAATGCTTTCTCATAATCCACAAAGTTGACGTACAGCGGGGAGCTCCACTCCAGAGACTGTTCCACGATGATGCGGAGAGTGGCGATCTGGTCTGTACATGATCGGTTTTCACTGAATCCTGCTTGCTGGTCTCTCAGCTGGGGGGTCAGCGGAGCTAGCTCTTCATTCTCTCCAGGATGATCCTGTTGAAGACCTTTCCTGGTACTGACAGCAAGGTGATTCCTCTATAGTTGGAACACTTGCTGAGGTCACCTTTCTTGGGAAGCTTGATTAGGTACCCCTCCTTTCAGTCAGCCGGCATCACCTTCTCTTCCCATATCTTTCCAAACAGTGGGTACAGCATCTCTACTGTTGTCTCTAGGTCTGCTTTCAGAGACTCCGCTGGGATGCCATCTGGCCCTGCTGCTTTGCCGTTCTTCAAAAATGCCACTGCTCTTCTGATCTCTTCCCGGCTGGGTCTGTCACAGCTGATGGGTAGGTCGGTCTCTGCTGGCTGGATGTCTGGGGGGTCGGGTAGGCTGGGTCTGTTCAGTAACTCTTCAAAATACTCGGCCCATCTGTCGAGTTGGTCTGCTCTGTCTGCAATAGGCTTGCCTTCCTTGTCTTTTACTGGTCTTTCTGTATGGCCATACTTGCCCGACAATCTTCTGGCAATTTCGTAGAGCTGTTTCATGTTGCCGCTGCCTGCTGCCTTTTCTGCCTCTGCTGCTGCTGCCTTTTGCTTGTCTGCCCTCGCGGTTGGCTTCCCGGTATTCCTCCTGTGCCCTTGCGTTGGCTGCTCTCGTGCGACTGTTGTTGACAACTGCTTTCTTCTGCTTCCTCACTTCTATCTTCTTCAAGGTCTGTGCCGACAGCCAGTCCTTGTGATGGTGTTTCCTGAACCCTACAGTGTCTTTGCAGGTTGAGTTCAGCGCCTCTCTAACTGCCTTCCACTGCTGCTCTGTGGTGACCGCCTCCTCTTCATTTACTAGGTCCTGTAGCGCTTGAAACCGGTTGGACAGCACCAGTTTGAACTCTTCTCTCACTCCAGTCTCTCTCAGGAGGCCTACATTATAGCGCTGTCTTCTTGTTGTCTCCAAGCGGCTTTCTTTAACTTGAGCTTTAAGGTGAGCAGATGGTGGTCTGAGGCGATATCTGCTCCCCTCCTCACTCGAACATCTTGAAGGGATCTTCTAAATTTCTTGCTAATGCAGATATGGTCTATTTGGTTCTCTGTAGTATGGTCAGGTGAGACCCACGTTGCTTTGTGTATTCTTCTGTGTGGGAAGATGCTGCTTCCAATGACAAGTCTGTTTAGAGCACAAAAGTCTACGAACCTCTCCCCGTTCTCACTCATCTCCCCTAGTCCCTGTCTCCCCATCACCTCTTCGTATCCGGTGTTGTCCTCCCCTATTTTATCATTAAAATCGCCCATGACGATGGTGATGTCTCGCTCCGCACATTTGTCCACGGCACTCTGGAGTCGGTCGTAGAACTCTTGTTTCTCTTCCTCGTCACTGTCATTAGTGGGCGCATAACACTGGATGACGTTCAGCTTGATCTTTTTCTTGGTTCTAAAGGCTGCTGTGATAATTCTTGGCCCAAGAGGTTCCCAGCCCATCAGCGCTCTCTGTGCCACTGGTGACAGCATGAATGCTACTCCTTCTGTATGGAGGGCATTCTCCTCTTCATGACCTGAATACAGAATCATCTCCCCACTTAACAGCCTTTTCTGGCCAGACTGCGTCCATCTGGCTTCACTGATACCTAGCAGGGAAAGGTGGTACTTTTGCATTTCCGCTGCTATCTGGGCGGCCTTGCCGCTCTGGTACATGGTCTTGACGTTCCATGTGCCCATGGTTGTGTCCGTGGATAGAGAGAGGCGGCTCGGTCCTGTGGCTTCCGAAGACTTCTGGCTTTCACCACACGACGTCATAAATCTTCTGGTAGAAGAACCTTCCTCCTCCTTCCCTTAGACCATGTTGGTTCACGGCACCTTATTTCGTTCGGTGCACCCCTCTCGCGAGGGACCCCCTATCCACCACCCAGGGGACGCGCCTCAACGCCATATGGTCCCAGCGCGAGGAGTGTTTCTGTAACATTTGAACTATCATCTGGACAACACGGTGACTATAGTTACAGCCGCTCTGACATTCACAACAGGTATTCTGGTGATGTAAAACTACCCACAACTTCACGATGCAGCAGTTATGTGTAATACAATATCTCGTGGTTGCTTTGTCGCCACCTGTGCAACAGTTAACCCGGCGTAAAAGGACAAAACGACTGTCACGCCAGATCAGACCAGGAGTCACTTTGGCGTTCGCCAAAGTGACTCCGTGTCTGATCTGGCGCAAGAGTCATTTTGACGTGTTTCTCCGCAAACGCAAAATTGCCACGGGACAATGCGAGTTATATTGGCATGTTACTCGACAAACACAAAAAAATGCAATCGAAATAAAACTATTGTGGCGTGGTATGTTCCAAACGCAAGTGTGCAACTCAAGAGATGATCCGGGTCGATCTGGCGTACGTTAAGGTGACGCCGGGGTATTTCTGGCGTAAGTGTAAGTCAAGCGTGTTTTATCGGTCGTGAATCTAGTGGTAAAAGCTAGCTAGTACACCACTAGCGTGTTTACACCACTGTTTATACAGAAGGACCAAGAGCAAGCTGTTGCACTGTGGTTTGGATGATTTAACAAGTTGTCAGACGAAAGTCAGTCAGCGATTCAGTTTTAACTGTACGTTTTCAATTTAAATCTATATTGGTGAAGGTTTGTCCACTTATATAGCGAGCGAAACAAACATCAATATTTGCCTTGCTCATATCTCTTCAGGAGAACAGGTGGAAAGAAAGAACAAAGTGCATTGTCATTGCTAATTGCCCATTGAAATATTCAGGGAGTTACTCAATGTCAGTGTCAATCGGCCATTAACCCATTCACCGCAAGTGGACGCAGATTGTGTTTGTGCAATTCTCGTTAATTCAACGCCAAAGATACGTACGGTTGTATTTATCATAGCACAGACGTGCTAATATCTTTCCACTTATTTTACAGATCTTATACTAAGAACCTCACGTAAAAGAATCCTAAATGAGTTAGGTCCTCTGACAGCGGCTCTTCTGTGGGGTATAGTTACCGCTGTCAGGGAACCCAACTCGTGCTGTGTGCACATATATTTCTACCGCATAGTTCACAGTCCTGCGGCAGTGATCAAGATGGCATAATAATTGACTTGTCAACTAATTACTTCAAATTACTTCACAGTTTGCAAGCACTGATTGATGACAGTTAATACACACGTCTGATGAAATAATCCTCGGTGACAAAAACGTGTAAACTCTCTGCAATTTTGGTTCACATAAACTTGACGCAGTCCTACCTGCTAAATGCCGTGTGGCAAAGAATTGTGACTTCTCGTCGACAACACATTGGACACCGAATAAGTTGTTGACTTTATCCGGAATACTTCCTCGTAAGTTGAGTGCAAATCAGGCAAATCACTGCGAACAAAACCTATAGATTCTCTCCGGCTGCTGCATGAGGCCCATGAGAATCTTTGCCATTTATGGATCATCAAGGGTTCTGGATCATTAAGGCCGCATCATAAGCCTCCAATAATAATTCCTCAGCTGGTCGGATCTCTACCAGCGAAAGGTATTGATGCTCATGAGCTGTTTAGCACACTGGTTGTCCCCTCGATTCGCTACCGCTGATCAGCGGGAGCGAATCGAGGGAGACGACCAGTGTTGACTTGCGACTGTAGGAGCTCATAATAATTTTTGCCCTTTTGAGAACGGGGGAGGCTAGCTAGATCAATGACAGTGTATCGCAGATCTCTGTCACCAACCTGGATCACACGTTCTCTAGCGACGTCTCACAACTACTAGTCAAAGACAAACTCGACAACACTCAGTCACTACTGACTCGCACGGCTGACTGCTATGAAGACGTGAAAAACTGGATGACAGCAAACAAGCTTAAACTGAACGACGACAAAACGGAAGCCATGTTGGTAAGCACTCGCCAGAAACTTTCCCAGCTCCCTCCCTCTCTCCACCTTCAACTCGACAGCACCCCCATCTCCCTCAGTGACTCGGCCAAAAACCTTGGCGTTATTCTTGATTCCTCTCTTACCATGACCAGCTTCGTCTCCGCCACTGCCCAGGCATATGCTACTTTCACCTCCGCCGCATCAGTCAGATCAGAAAATACCTCACCACCGAAGCTGCCACCAAACTTGCTGTCTCTCTCATTCTATCTCGCATTGACTACTGCAACACTCTCCTTTCCGGCCTCCCTCACTCTACCACTTCCACTCTCCAGCGCATCCAGAACAATGCTGCCCGCCTCGTCCTCAGAAAGAAAAAATCCGACCACATCACACCCCCGCTCAAACTTCTTCACTGGCTTCCCATCCCACAGCGTATCCAATACAAGATTCTGTCTCTCTGCTACAAATCCCTGAACAACTGCGCTCCTGCCTATCTTTCCAACTTACTTCACCCCTACACTCCTTCCCGCTCCCTCCGCTCCGATCCTCTCCGTCTCCACATCCCCCGCACCAAACTCAGCACTTTCGGCCCCCGCGCCTTCTCAGTTTATGGTCCATCCACCTGGAACACTCTCCCACTCTCTCTCCGTCAGAAAGACTCTCTCTCCTCCTTTCAGTCCGCCCTCAAAACTCACCTCTTTCAACAGTTCTAGCACTATATCACCACACTCCCCACAAATGATGACTGTCGCAATATATTTCACCATTTGTTGTACGTGAGTCGTTGTCTAAAGCGTGCGCATGCGTGCGCGAGTTGTGAGTGCGCGCTTAGAGATATAATTATTATAAGATAAGCGCATTATAAATACCGTAATTATTATTATTATTATTAGGTCCCGTCAACCAGAAAGGCAATTACTTGATGACCAACTCGCATCAGACTGAGAACGGTGTACCGTTTATTGTGTATATATATATATATATATATATATATATATATATATATATATTATATATATATATATATATATATATATATATATATATATATATATATATATTCCTCGCAGTATTATATATATATATATATATATATATATATATATATATATATATATATATATATATATATATATATATATATATATATATACTGACGAGGAAAAATAATGGCGACGTCATTCGTCATTTGAGCCATCGGAAAACACTGACTTCAGTGTTTCCGACCACTCGAATGATGTCGCATTATTTCTGCTCGTCAGAAAAGTCTATAACCCGTACACGAAGGACAGTATGGCGTGAACTGTACGACGAATTCTCACTTATTCGCGTTGGTAGTTTCGCTTCGTGCGGTAATTGTATGTCCCCTCGAGTCCTGTCCTTTGTACCAAGATGGATACAGCTAGCACACATCTATATAGTGCAGTGTACATAAGTGTGCAGGTATGTGATTTTGGGCCTTACGGCCCTCGGGCCTTAAGTCCAAAATCACAGACCAGCACACACTATCGTGGTACACCAGTTTCGTGCATATATCATGACGTAGACTCATACACTCTCCTACGCAAATTGTCCTATCGCAGCAGGAAATCAAGCAGGAAGGTAATCATACAGTCGTGAATCACCGAATGGTCTGCCCTAACAACGCAGATCTATACTGCTTACGATCACAATAATAATAATAATAATAATAATAATAATAATAATAATAATAATAATAATAATAATAATAATAATAATGTGCATTTATACAGCGCTTAACCTCCAATGAATGATGCTCTAAGCGCTTTACAAGAGCAAAAATCACAGAACAAATTCTGAGTACAAGAAGGCAAAAGCTACAATATTTATTACAAAAAGTAAAGTGACACATATCAAAAGCTCGCACTCACACATACACACACACACACCGATACAAGAACAGTTACTGCCAACGATTGCTAACACAATGAAAAATGGCATCTAACTATACGCATAAGAAAAAAGGTACGTCTTGAGCAGTGAGTTGAAAGCAGAGTTGGAGTTAGTTATTTGTTATTTGGGTTTAACGCCGAGCAGGCGACTAAGGCCATCTCACGGCGGGATGGGTAAAAATCTGGTCAGCCAGACTAAAAGCAAGGTCTTAAGACAAGATGTAAATATAGATTAAAAATCTCAGGCTAAAATGTCGCACATGTCTGGAAAAGAAACGTCTACAGACTCTCAAAAAGGGCAAATAAAAAAATTCACATAGTCTATGAATGCTCAGATCTTGTTAAAAATATTGCATTCTCTCAAAAAATTGAAGATTTTGTCCGGGGGAACATCCCGGAACAAAACCTTCAAGGAGTCTGCTGTGAAGTGTTTATATCTGGTGTCAATTAGGTCAGCACAATACAGCAAAAAGTGTCGAACAGAAAACTGCTCATCACAGGCAAAACACCATGGACGCTCATCCTGTTTAAGTAAGTAAGAGTGCGTAACATATGTGTGCCCGATGTGGAGCCGAGCAAGGACAGTCTCCTCACGGCGGCTGCCGCAGCGGAAAGGTAGACTGTCAGACAACTTAGGAAGAGCTTCATGAAGCTTGTTCCCTTCCTCTTTGTCCCACTCGGACTGCCACTCGCGGGCTATGTACGCACTAATAACAGGTTTAAAATCACTATAGACAGTCTGTGTGTCAGGGACAGGGTCACTGCGGGCACTGTTGGCAGCAGAATCTGCGATTCTGTTGCCTTCGATGCCCACATGGCCTGGGACCCAAATAAAAATGATGTCATAATATTCCTTCATCAAGTCCGCGTAGAGCTCTCTAATCTGCACCAGCAGTGGATGGTCTGTTCCCGCGCTCTGAAGGGCCTGCAGGGCAGAAAGAGAGTCAGACAGAATCAGGAAGTTCCTTTCCCGAGACTGATAGGCATGCTTGAGTGCTAGCAGAATGGCCTGCAGTTCTGCACTAAATACAGAGGAATGGTCAGGGAGACGGAGCTTAAATGGGCGTCTAGGATGGCGAGAGGACACTGCAGCCGCAGCCACTCTTCCATCCTCAGACTTGGACCCATCCGTATAAAGACGACAATAGCCAGGAAAAATTGAAAGGAGTTCATCGAGGCTCTGTTGGTATATGGCTGGTGGAGTACAATCCTTCTTGTGGGCAGTCAAGTCCAGCAAGATGTCAGGAACTGGTAGTAGCCAGGGTGGAGTGACGTGTTGCAGAGATTCCGAAACTTTGTCCAGGTCCACTCCGGCCGCCTGCAGATGAGGTCGGACACGCAAGGAAAGTGGACGGACAGCTCCCGGATGGGCATCGTAAATCTCTGCAAACGACGGGTTAAAAACACAATCATAGGCAGGATTTTCTGGATGGGCCTTCAGCTTCAGAACGTAGCTGAGCATGAGGCGGATGCGGCGGAGCCTGAGAGAAGGCTCCCCTGCCTCTGCATACAGACTAGGAACTGGAGATGTCCTGAAGGCTCCCAGACATATGCGCAGACCTTGATGGTGAATTGTGTTCAGACGCTGCAGAACAGACTTGGAAGCCGAGCCATATACCACAGAGCCGTAATCCAGTTTGGACCGAACAAGGGCCCGGTACAGTCGAAGTAAGACGATGCGGTCTGCACCCCAGTCAGTACGACCAACGACACGAAGAATGTCGAGGGCCTTCCGACAAGAGGTTCTAAGGTAGTTAACATGGTTGCAGAAGGTCAATCTTTTGTCAAAGATGACCCCCAAAAACTTAGCCTCTTCAGCCACCTTAATTGGCACTCCAGCAATGCTCAGGCTAGGTGAAAGCAGAGTTGGAGCATGATGAGATGGCCTGAAAGGTCGTTTAAGGTGACTGGACCGAAGTAACAAAAAGCACGCTGGCCCTGGCTAGACTTCTTTCGCCTAGGAACCCTGAGAATACGCGTGTCTGATGCTGAACGGAGTGATCTTGAAGGCGTGTAAATATGAAGCAGGTCGGGCAAATATGGAGGAGCAGAACCGGTAATAGCATTGTAACAAATAACAGAAACCTTCACAACAGGAATAATTAACTTTCCAGGCAGATGCGTTGATCACCACAGTTTAACCCTTTGGATGCCGGAAGCGGCTTTTGTCGCGATGATTCCTGCCGGAATCATCGCGACAAAAGCCGCTGCCGACAGGCAAAGGTTTAATTCTTCCTTTTATGGCGCGAGGGTTCCAAGTATATAGGACCAATCTAGCTGCACAAGCAAAAGGCATAGATTCTCGTGAGGCCCTTGCGGCTGCTGGGATGCACGAGACTCCTTGACCCTTGCTGGTTTAAAGTACCATTACACAGCAGTCTACTGAAATCACTCGCAACACATTTGCATGAAATAGCCATGCTTGTTCAATAATTAAATCTTTGAGTGTCGGTAGCGGTTTTAGTCGCGATGATTCCTTCGGCCTTCAGGTCCAAAATCACAGACCAGCGCACATTCTCACTGAAGAATGTGCCCTCGAAACTCAGCATGCTGGAGACACATCCACTCCTAAATGCTGACACACATCGCACGCGCACTTCCATACAACAAATACGCCATCACTTCCTGCCTTGGCTAGATTGATTGACGCGAACAGACGGTCTAAATTACTTAACCCCTTCCCTGCCGAAAAAAAGTGATAACCATCCAACTGCAAGAGATCCTCATGGGCCACCCCGCAGTTGCTGTGGGGCGGGGGTGGGGGTGAGGGGGGGGGGCTCATGAGGATCTATGCTTCTTGCTGAAACCAGTTTGGGTTCATGTTCCTTTTCCCAAGCTGTAGATCTTTGAAATTCAGTACGACGATTCCAAAAACACAATTCTCGTCCAGCTGGCAGTGAAAGAGTTATAATACTTGGCCGATTAAAAAATAATAATAATAAGAATGTTGGTGATTCGCTGCATGACAATGCACTCAATCAGCGATGTAATAATTGCGCAGTAACTACTAAAAACACACCGCTGAATACTAGTGCGTTGCCTCATTATCTGCGACGTCCATCATACAACAAACGCCTAGCGATCAGAACCGAAATCCACTGTCTGCTGTCCGCTGCCCTTCTAAACTCAGGTAAACTCATGCACGTCCAGTAAAAACTTTCAGGACTTCGGGGAGCATGGACAGTGTGCACTCTGAACTAGATCACACCCCCACGTACCCCACACCCCCACCCCTACGTACCCCACACCCCCACCCCCGAAACCCTAACCCCCTAGTAGAAATAACTTTCCATTCTACGGAGGAGCAGAGCCACCAATCGAACGCTGCGGCGTATATAGCAGAAGTGCGGAGGAAAGGCAGCGGACGCTGAACAGACTTGAAATGCCAGGCGCCGTGGAGAGATCCATAGCAAATCAGACCAAATTTGGCACGCTGTCAAAAGAAACTGTTGGAATACTTCTGATAGGTGGGGTGAGGGTGGATTGATTGTACATTGATTGTACATTGCTTAAATCCCGACAGCAATAAGACTTTCTCAGGACGTGCCTGCACTGCTTGTGAAAAAATAAATAAATAAACAGAATACTGAATTATATAGCCAGCCGGTCCAATACATTAAATAAACCTACGACATGGGGGCCCCAAAAAGCTAAAGACCATTTAGCAACACACATCCAATATCAAGAGCTACGGGCAGCGCAGACAGTAGAGAGAGTTTAACAAAGGAAAATATACAGGTGAATGGACCAAGGGTAGACAGAAACACATGCCCCAGAATAGAGAGGAAAACCCACCCTGTGGGGCTGACCAGGGTGACCCTGCGAACTAAAAAGTAGTTAACCCCACCCAAGTCCCCCAGGGCAGACCCGGGTGGGGTGGGGGGGGGGGGGGGGGGGGGGGGTGAGGTGGAGCGCGTGTGGGCCATTCCGAGCGCAGAGATCTCATTTTAATGGAACTGGTCCGATCTGAATTAACCGGATCAAAAATGGAAAGCATCTAATACTAAGACTTCAGACCAGCTGCGGAAATTTGATCGGCTATGATAGTTCAAGGGTAGTGCCAGATTAGCTTGACGCCTTCACAGGCGCCAAGCTAATCTGGCACTACCACTGAACCATCACGAACCATCTTCCGTTGAAGATGATTGAGTCAAGGAACTGAAAAAAAAAAAAACACCATGTCACTCATTATACGCAATGTCGTATACGAGCATACTAGAGGCATGGGATAATCGTTGCTTCATCGACCACTGACTTATTTTCAACTACACATGTACAACTGTACATGCGTTAAAGCTACGCTTCCATAAACATCGATCCGAATCCGAATCGGGTCCGAAACAGAAACGTTTGTGAAAGTCCTTTTCATGTTTGTGTGTTTCCATATGCCCGATGCGAAAATGAATTTGCATCCGACTTTGAACGAAAATAACGCAATTTTTTTTAAGGAAAATTGCATGTACCGTATCGGTTTGGGGTTGTATTCGTATAGGATTTGTGCTTATGGAACCGTAGCTTCACTCATTCAGCCCCGACGCACTACATCAAAAAATGGATCGACCATAATAATTCAAGGGTAGTGCCAGATTAGCTTGGCGCCTGTCGGCGCCAAGCTAATCTGACACTACCCTTGACTTATCATGGTCGATCCATCTCCTGCAACTGGTGCTTAGTCGATCATCCCTCACCTGTGCTATATACTCTCACTGCTAAGATCACGCAGCGGAGGAACGTCTTGGGTAAGGCACTGATGTCGTCCGGACGTACAAGCAACGTCCAAACAAAACACACTCACTTTCACAATATTCTCCTTTACGCTGCTCAGCGGCTTTCCTTGCGAATCACACGCACTAACAAATCTATGATAGAAGCATAAGGGTCTACGTTCCTAGACAAATCGTAAGCAAAGATCTAAGAAACAACAAATCCCTTACGAGTTACACACACGCACTGCTTCAAGCACTGAGGTTCCAAGTCCTTACTTAGACAAGTCGCACGCAGGAGAACCTCATAAGCAAGAAACGTCCTACTGAGTGTCATGTCCTCGACTGAAGTGCTGACCGGACAACAACCGGATACTTCCCCTGACGAACCGCTCTCGATTTACAGTATACGCGGACGACCGCCTAAGTTTGAGGGTATGAACGAGGTCGGTCTGCAAACTCAAGAGGCACAGATTCTCATCTTTCCCTGCGACTGCAGGGACTAATGAGAATCTATGCCTCTTGCAAGTGCATGGAGTTGGAATGCGAAACCTGCACAAGTGACTCAATGGGAGAATGTCTCGCGACCAACTACTACTTCTCGTCAACAGCAGACAAAAACCTTCAATGACCTTCTCTTTTTAATAAACACAGACGCACACTAGCCCCCTGTTCACCTGCAACCGAAATAGATTGCAACGTTCCTTTATAAGATACAGAAGATCATGATGATCTATTCATTTTTCAGATCGAGGAGGTTCCGTGCTCGACTACACACCATAGACGCCTCTCTCATCATCTTCATGGGACGGATCGACCATGACAGCTGAAGGGTAGGGACTGAGGAGCTTGGCGCCTGCAGGCGCCAAGCTCCTCAGGCCAGACCCTTCAGCCATCACGGTGCACCCAGTTCTTGTGATCAAGTTTTTTCGCAGTGCACAGCTTAAAAATGTGTACTCTTTACAGTACTACATTAAGGAATTATATCGTTTCTTTGATGTTCAGGGAGTTAAAGTGCTGGTCTAAGCGATTCACGGTCGATCCACTGCGAACTACCTTTGCGTACAGCGCAGCGCAGTTCAAAAGATGAACGATTTTAAGGACTGCATGAATACATCATACTCTTTTCTATTCTATACCCGGCGACGAAGGGCATCGCGCGAGCGGTAGACGATCTGCCATAGTGAATGAATAGTCAAGCCACCTATTACAGCTTTTACACAGTGCACAGCTCAAAAAGTGTATGAATTAAGCACTCCAATAAAGCATCAGAGTTTTTTTCCTGGGCGTTGAACGATCAAGAATGAGCGAAACAAACTTCCGTACGCGATGAATGGTGGCTTTAATTACTGAGTCCAGACTGTTTCTAATGAGTGCGTGACGTGGCGTTAGAACGCGGCTGATTGCGCACTCACACGGGAAATGACAGCGGTACTGAGCAAACGGAAACAGTCACTTTCGTAGAAGAACCTTCCTGGTTCGGCCAGGCAATATGATGAGGAAAGATACCTTGCATTGTCGGTTGCAGATCTTTTTTCGAGTTTAACCCTTTGATGGCCCGACAACGTACAAAAACGCAATCATTCATAGGTCCAAATGCACACTGACACAATACTGAAATAATAAACATAACATTTCAAGAGCCTGATCATATATATACATGTTGATGGGAAAACGTAGGGTTTATCAATCCCTTTCAAAAGACAATTTGAAAAAAAAAAATGTTTTCAATTTAGCCCTGAAAATGGCCAAAGATGGTGCATGGCGAATATGATGGGGAAGACCATTCCACACTTTGGAAGCTTGGAAAATAATGGACCGCTGTCCAAAGGTTTTTAAGGACGCTCTGGGGGTAGTCAATATCTTTTCCGCCAATCGGTATCGTCAGTAGCAGTCAAGGGGTTAAATTCACCCGAGATGTCATCGAAAGTTCGAGAATGTTCTACAACCGATTATGCAAGGTGTATCATCTTAAAGTAAGCTACATGTGTATTTGTTCACTTTGTGTTCTGTGACGAACCCGGACACAGAACGAGGAAGTATTTGACAAGAAAGTATTTGAATTTTTGCAAAAACAGGGCGACAAAACGTCAGAGCGATACTGATTACGCAATCGCGCGAAAAAGACTCCAAGGCTGTGTCGTCAGAAGATGCAACGCCTGAAACTTGACATGATCGGTCTTCCCAGCCCGATCAACTGCCAGCTGCGTTTAATGTTTAACCCTTTAATGTTTAACTGTGGTATGATTTGAAATCATTGCAGGTACAACGTCAAAGATCCCCAGCCATCGAAGAAATACAAAGACGTTTCAGCAAGAGGCGTAGATCCTCATGAGCCCCCGCGACTGCGGGGGCTCATGAGGATCTATGCCTCTTGCAGGTAGGTAGTGTTCAATTTTTCTTGGCAGTGAAGGGGTTAAGCTGTAGAAATAAGAGTTTCCTCGGCTGCACGCGTCTAAACTGTAGTTTTTATGCCACCCGCAAACTGAAGTTTTTTTTTATTTATTTTTTTTTTTTACACGAATAAGTTATTATTTCTAAAAAAAAGTTGTAATGCGTAATTCTGAGAATGAGGGAGAGTAACAATCTCGCCGTGTACATCACAAATTTAGGACCTGACTGTGATAGACACTTCTTTCCAAATATCAGACTACGGAGTGCAACCGCTCGGTGTCAACTTCTTGCCCTTTTCGCTAAACGGCGTTTCCTTCGTGGGGGAGTTCGTGCAGGGGACACCACTGGTAATGAGACCTCAGTTACCTGTCCTTGAACCGCAAACCAAAACCAGCGCGTCAGCCATGAAGCTATGAGGTACAAAATATGTGCACGATTCCAATCGGCTTCAGTTCAGGGAAAATTATCATCCAATTATCCTCTTTCTTTTTTGTTGTTGTTTAAACGGACACGCCAAAGAGTACCTTATAACTACGCTAGCTCTGCTTGAACACGTTCAAAGCCAGTTGAAGCAAATTGTGTTTTTGAAATCTTTCTAGACTCAAGGACAAAGATTTCCAGCCGTCAAAGGACCTTGGATTTTAAGTGGCGTCAACAAAAGGCATAGATTTTCATGAGCCGCCGCAAATGTCTCTTGCAGTTGGATAGCGTTTACTTTTTCATTAGTGAAATACGAGAGATGAAAATAATGGTGTGAGTATATGGGCCCGTCTGAGCGCAACACTACTATCTTGAACAAATTAACTGACGTGGACTGAGCTAAATTGCCTGTGCTACCGGACATACAACATAGCGCCTGAGTGTGCCCAGTCAAAGAAGTCAGTCAAAAGCGAAAATAAATCCAGTGTCCCAGACGCTAAAAGGTCATTTACTGAAACTCGTGTGTCTGGAGGGCGAAAGTGTTTAGTTTCCTTAGCGCATTAAGCACTGACGCCAATCAGGATGCGGAGCAACCTTGACAGGTCAAGGACGAGCATGAAAAGTGGCAGAAATTCCAATTACTTTATCCTTGGAAATAAAGTTCAATTTCATTTTCTTTTCTTCTTTTTTCTTCTTCTTTTTTTTTCTGTCTGTTTCGGACAATGAAAAGTTTTATTGTATCATACAAACATGTACAAAATAGAAAAGTTTCCCCAAAACAAGACTAGCTGGTAGCGTATAAAATGAATAGTAGTTAATAAGAAAAAATAGTACATACAATACATAAAAGGGTCATTGTACATTGTTCATTGAAAAGGATCGACCAAGGTAGTTCAAGTGTGGTGCCAGAATAGCTTTGCGCCTCTAGGCATCAAGCTAGTCTTGCGCCACACTTGAACTATCATTGCGATTTATACATGTCTTCCAAAATGCACTGGCCTTAAATTCTTAGAAAAAGTCCATAATTTTGAAATCGCAACCTTAGGTCCTAAGGGCTTAAATTTTAAGAGGCGAAAGACATGACGATGGATTGTGATAAATCGTCTGTATGATGTAATCAATCCCGTCAATGCCATTGAACGCAGACTGTTTCCGAAATCTTTGTTAATTGAACACCACAGCCGTACAAGTAACAGAGGTACAAAAGTGATGTCAAGCAATAGACATAGATCCTCACAAGCCCCCGCAGTTGCGGGGGCTGATGAGGATCTATGTCTATTGCAGTTGGATTGTGTTCAGTTCCCCCTCGGCAGTGAAGGGATCTAGGCCGCGTATTGATACATCCGACGCCCAACGTACGCGCCACGCTACATTCTGGCACCATCTGAAAGGAAGCGGAACAATAGACCTGTCTCCTGGACTAATCACACATCGTCTGGGGAATTTATATTAGTGTCTCAATTTGTCAAGATCCAGATCCGGCAAAAGAGAAGCCGACACGGCAGTGCTAACAGATGGCCCGTCTCCACCAATCAGGGTACTATCGACCACTCTATGGCAAGACTTACTGTATTTCCGCTCGTCCCTGTCGTCCGTCTGATCGTTGGTCCAAACTTCCTACTTTGGCCTGGCCCTAGATGCAAGGGACACGGGTTACTGAGCACGCGTTATTGGACTGTCCCTAATCGGGGGCACTGTGTGTGATGCACGCAGTGAGTTTCGTTCTTCTTGTTGTTTGTTTGTTTGTTGTTTTGGGTCGGGGTTTTTTTGTGCGTTGCACGGGTTGCGGCGCACACGTTAGCGCGCATTTCTAGTATACGTCTACCACTCGAAGGTCCACATAATTATACTCTCCAACAGTTTTCCGTTCCGATAGGTCTATGATCGATTACCTTACTGCAGCTATTGCGGACCTTCGTGTAAAAATTAAACTGTGCGACGTAAATGATGAATAAATCATATATACTTCTTTCAATCTCTGGTCTATCGGTTATAATCGTAAGAACTGGCTGAACCCTTTAAGTGTGTCAGGGCACAGCGAACGTTACCTAACTGCAAGAGACATAAACCCTCATGAGCCCCCGCAGTCGCGGGGGCTCATGAGGATTTATGCCTCTTGTTAGTCTAGTGTTTTTTTGGACCCGTCTACTTGTGCTTTTCGCGCGAATGTAGGTCCGTGTGTAGAGGTTCCATACGCCGCGCACTTCGTGATCACTGGCAGCGAAGGCGTTAACCCATTCAGCCCTGACGCACTACAACAGATGGATCGACCATGATAATTCAAGGGTAGTGCCAGATTAGCTTGGCGCCTCCGGCGCCAAGCTAATCTGGCACTGCCCTTAAATTATCATGGTCGATCCATCTGCCTGCAACAGGTGCATAGTCGCTAGATGACGCCTCCAAAATTTGGGAAGTACGTGCGTCGGGCTGAACGATAACACACACTATTCGTTCACTCAGCAAGCATCAATCATGTCAGGTTTCATCTACATAAACGTTATTAACCTTTTCGTACCCTTTTGCAGAAATAACTTGAATTAACGCAATACCCGTACTGTTTTTTTTGTTTTTTTTTTTTCTTTGGACGTCAACAGATGCTACTTTCGCATCGTGAAATTTTGCCGGGCGCCAGTCGAGCTAACACCACTGAATGACTTGTCTTGCATGAGAAGTGAGCGGCGTTGAAATCTTAGCAGCAAGAGGCATAGATTCTCATAAGCCCCTGCAGCTGCCGAGGCTCGTGAAAATCTGTGCCTCTTGCAGAAGACAGGGACTGCCTGAGGGTCTGTGCCTAAGAATTCTCCTTATCAGGACAATCCGACTCTCTGTCTGCGCAATAATGCCCCTTTTGTCCAAACCCCTCCCTTGCGGTTTCGACAGGTGTCCAGATCGGTCCCGTTTTGAAGTTGTGTTGTGTTGTGTAAGCCAGTCTTGTTGTTTTCGCTAGCTCCGCCATTAGGGAAATCCATGCATCTGCAACGGGCATAGGCGCTCGTGAGCCTCAGTCAGACTGCCGGCGGAAGCGTATTGTCACGTATGCTTTTCCGCTGTCCCAGTTTCATTAACCCCTTCGCTGCTAACTATCAAGGATTTCGCGTCAGAAACCACTGCAAACTGACCGACATTCGCGTGATGGTCACAAACGAAATGCGACCAAAACTACGCGTAAAGAACACAGAACTAACAAGAGACATAAATCCTCGTATTGAGCCCCCGCAAATGCGGGAGCTCATGAGGGTTTATGTCTCTTGCAAATGGGTAGGGTTTCACCTCGCCCCGGCAGTTAAGGGGTTTAAGATCTCCGTTATTCAGACAGAGAGAGACATCGGATGTTCACAAGTGCAAAACTGCTTCAGTCTTGTGCACTGCAGGCTATTCAACACCTCACCTGAGAGAAGAAAAAAAAAAGATCCAGTTGCAAGATACACAGATCCCCTAGAGCTTCCGCAGTTGCAGGGGGCTCATGAGGATCTATCCCTCTTGCTGACACCACTTTGAATCCTTGCTCTTGTGACAGATTTCCACCGATGACACAACCCGAGTCCGCCACTGGCAGTGAAGGCGTACAAGACACGCGTGTTCTGATCTTTGAAAATTCACAGCCCGGGCAAACATGGGTGAACACTGAATGCACTGTTCTCGTGTTACTCTTGTACTGATTGCACTGAACTCAGTGATTTGAATTTGTAGACTAACTTCCTCATCCGTCCATAGTCCATATAGGGCTCGGGAAGCTGACGCCATCACGCTAGTCCGGCGTGGCGGCCATCTTGAGAGGATTCGCGACTAAGGCCCTCATAAGGAAATCGCTGTCAGGACAATGTCAGGAAAGTCCTGGCGTGCTATAGGCAATAACAGCAAGTCTTGCCATCACCGTAGGAAACCGCTAACCAGAATCTGTTTTTGTTTGTTTTCAAAGAGGAAGAAAAAAAAAAACATTTTGAAACACTACTTCGCTACTATCTGAAGGCTTTCCTATCCTCTAGAAGATGGCGGCTGACGCTGCTAGGCAACGCGGGGATCTTCCCGAGGCCTATAGTCTAGCAGATACCCTTCATAAACGATCATCCGTTTACGAGATAGTGATTTTCTTCAGAGTAATAAAAGTTTAGGTATATCAAAATGAAGTCTAGTATGAATAAAAGCAGTGCGCACTCGTCTTAAACCGCCGGAGGATGGAGACATTTTTCTGTAGCACATTTTGTTTCCAGTACGGCTGCAGACGAAACCAGGACTGTCGCAGCCATGTTCACTGGGATCAGTAGTTTACACAGGCCTACATTGTTCAGTAAAAGTATGCACTATATGCCACTTAAAAGGATTTCGTTTAGTATTTTTCAGTATATTTCCACATTTAAGAATATTAAGAAAAGAAATAATACCAAAAAAGCATGCATTGAGCTCAAATATCGTTATTCAACAATAAGCTATCCCAAATCACGTGATGGACACGTGATGCAAGATACACGCGGAATCGTTGCCGTGAATTTCGGTGTGCCGACGAATTCTTTCGATTTGCTGTACATAAGCTTGTTTGTTTCCCAAAATTGCGAACGTGCAAAGTTGCTTTGTGCATTTTTACGTCTTGTTAAAGGTTTGTCACGTTTATTTCCATTCACTTTACCATCGCTTTGCCCGTTTCATTTCGACACCACAGCATCAAAACAAAACGCAACCCACAAAAAATCAAACGCTATTTTTGAAACCGATGTCCGAAGTGCAACATGCTGCATGCTGTAAAGGAGAAGGAGTGCCACACCACTTGGTTTTAACTGTCTGAACAAAGTTTCGGAACTTGATTATTTATTACTGCAACACTTAATTCAATCAGTTGCACTGGCAAGCTATGTTGTCATGTCTGATCACTGCCAATGCAGTCTCGGGGATCACTGATGGTACAGTACACTTCACAATGAAACAATACACAGCACAAAGTGAACACACTTGGAAGTTCATGCAATGCATTGTTTAAAATTAAACCCTATCTTGCTAGCAGTAGCCTACTGCACAAAAGAGGAACTGTATTTTGCTGCTGCATAATTTGCAGTTTGTCTGCATATTGACATTTGAAGTTCGCTGCACGGATTCTTAGCAGATGGCATTAGCACTGACACTCATATAATTATTGGGATAAAAACGAGAAAGAAAACGGAGAAAGGTGACATAGAGATGATTTAATAAATCAGTCGGTGAAGTGATCAAATGAATGAGATATGTTTTATGATGAACAGATAGTTAAAGGGGAGGCGGGGGGAGGGGGGGCGGCGGGGGGGGGGTGAGGGGGGGGGGGAGGAGGCACATACTTTATAATGTACACATACTATTTCTTTCAGTGTTTCCATCACCTACTCATAACACCATTGGGCTCGATGAGTTCACGTTTTATTTGAGTGATTTACAAACACATGTACTTGCTGCTGTTATCTTATTTTATTACTGGCTTTAACATTTAGCTGGAAGATTTACAGTCCCATACTTTAAGCCTCTCCAGCCTAACGTACATGGAGATTGACTGTATCATTATATGTGTGTGTAGGTAGCGTTTCATTTGAGGTGGCAGTTGTGGCCTCACCTTTAAGTTTGGTGCCGCTGTGCATGTGGCCACCAGCGCTATTTACAGAAATGATGGCTGCATGTATAGGCTATTTCACGGTATCACTGATCAATGTGTACTGGGCAGTTTATTGTTTGAAGTGATCAGTGGTGGTATCATCCATGATGTCTGTGTGCATTTGGCCACTGGTACTGTTTACAAAGGTGCTGTTTACAGACCATGTGGCTGCGCATGCATATTAGTTCTGTTATTGCTATCGGGTGTGGCTTTATCTCTAAGTTTTGGTGCCCCTGTGCATGAGGCCAACAGTACTTCAGTTTCACAGAACTGATGGCTGCATGTGCAGTGTGATTAAGTGTGAACATGAGATTTGTAGGTGGGCAGCTAAAAAAACAGGCAGTAAATACAAGCCACTTTTTTAACCTCAAGTCTCTGTAATTATAGGTTTTACAGTCCACTAATGCCCATCAGTATACAATTGTGCATGTCTTTTGTGGGTGTTCTGCGGTTTTGTGTGTGTATGTGGGGTGGGGTTGAAAGAGGGGCGGTATGGCACCTATTACCACGTATGTCATGTTCTCATGTTGTATGCTGATGTGTATGTACAAAACCTACATTACAAACAAACATAAATAAATAGTTTAAATTAATAGTTATTTGGGTTTAACGCCGAGCAGGCGACTAAGGCCATCTCACGGCGGTTAAATAAATAAGATAAAGTAAGTCAAAGATGCCTGAAACATGTGAATGCTAAATAAAGATAGATTATGAACATGCACAGATGAAAATTTTATGTAAATGCTAGGTAAAAAATAGTTTATGAACATACACGTCTTTTGGTAGGTGCTCTGCGGTTTTGTGTGTGTATGTGGGTAGGGGTTGGGAGCGGGCGGTATGGCACCTATTACCATCAAAATATGTTTATATTTTCTTCTTGTATGCTGGTGTGTATGTACAAAACCTGCATTACAAACGAACAAAAGTAAATAAATTAATAATTTTTAATAATAGTTATTTGGATTTAATGCCGAACAGGCGACTAATGCCATCTCATGGCGGTTAAATAAATAAGATAAAGAAAGTCAAGATACCTGGAACATATGATGCTAAATAAGGATAGATTATGAACATGCACAGATGAACATGTCTTGTGGTTGGTGTTTTGCGGTTGGGGAGTGGGGTTGTGATTGGGCAGCATGGCACCTGTTATCAAGTATGTGTATTTTCTCATGTTTATTGCTGATGTGTATGTACAAAACCTACATTACAAACAAAATAAATAAATAATTTAAACCAATAAGATAAAGTAAGTCAAAGGTCCTCGCGCTGGGACCATACGGCGTTGAGGCGCGTCCCATGGGTGGTGGATAGGGGGTCCCTCGGGAGAGGGGTGCACCGAATGAAATAAGGTGCCGTGAACCAACATGGTCTAAGGGAAGGTGACCCCGACAGAAAACCCCTGGTCCTCCTAGTAAGGGGGTTGGGCGTGGGGGTAGCTTCCACACCCTGCAAAAAAGGAAATAGCTACAAAAACGTCGACGAAAAGACTAACAGTAATTCCTTTCCTGGAGGAGGAAGGTTCTTCTACTAGAAGACTTATGACATCCTGTGGTGAAAGCCGGAAGTCTTCGGAAGCCACAGGACCGAGCCGCCTCTCTCTATCCAGGGATACAACCATGGGCACATGGAACGTCAAGACCATGTACCAGAGCGGCAAGGCCGCCCAGATAGCAGCGGAAATGCAAAAGTACAACCTTTCCCTGCTAGGCATCAGTGAAGCCAGATGGACGCAGTCTGGCCAGAAAAGGCTGTTAAGTGGGGAGATGATTCTGTATTCAGGTCATGAAGAGGAGAATGCCCCCCATACAGAAGGAGTAGCACTCATGCTGTCACCAGTGGCACAGAGAGCGCTGATGGGCTGGGAACCTCTTGGGCCAAGAATTATAACAGCAGCCTTTAGAACCAAGAAAAAGCTCAAGCTGAACGTCATCCAGTGTTATGCGCCCACCAATGACAGTGACGAGGAAGAGAAACAAGAGTTCTACGACCGACTCCAGAGTGCCGTGGACAAATGTGCGGAGCGAGACATCACCATCGTCATGGGCGATTTTAATGCCAAAATAGGGGAGGACAACACCGGATACGAAGAGGTGATGGGGAGACAGGGACTAGGCTCGGAGATGAGTGAGAACGGGGAGAGGTTTGTAGACTTTTGTGCTCTAAACCGACTTGTCACTGGAGGCAGCATCTTCCCACACAGAAGAATACACAAAGCAACTTGGGTCTCACCTGACCATACAACAGAGAACCAAATAGACCATATCTGCATTAGCAAGAAATTTAGAAGATCCCTTCAAGATGTTCGAGTGAGGAGGGGAGCAGATGTCGCCTCAGACCACCATCTGCTTACCTTAAGAATGAAGCTCAAGCTAAAGAAAAGCCGCACAGAGACAACAAGAAGACAGCGCTATAATGTAGGCCTCCTGAGAGAAACTGGAGTTAGAGAAGAGTTCAAACTGGTGCTGTCCAACCGGTTTCAAGCGCTACAGGAGCTAGTAAATGAAGAGGAGGCGGTCACCACAGAGCAGCAGTGGAAGGCAGTTAGAGAGGCGCTGAACTCAACCTGCAAAGACACTGTAGGGTTCAGGAAACACCACCACAAGGACTGGCTGTCGGCACAGACCTTGAAGAAGATAGAAGCGAGGAAGCAGAAGAAAGCAGCGGTCAACAACAGTCGCACGAGAGCAGCCAAAGTAAGGGCACAGGGGGAATACTCGGAAGCCAACCGCGAGGTGAAGAGGAGTATCAGGGCAGACAAGAGGGCCTACACAGACAGACTGGCAGCAGAGGCAGAAAAGGCAGCAGGCAGCGGCAACATGAAACAGCTCTACGACATTACCAGAAGATTGTCGGGTAAGTATGGCCATACAAGACCAGTAAAAGACAAAGAAGGCAAGCCTATTGCAGACAGAGCAGACCAACTCGACAGATGGGCCGAGTATTTTGAAGAGTTACTGAACAGACCTAGCCCACCCGACCCCCCCGACATCCAGCCGGCAGAGACCGACCTACCCATCAGCTGTGACAGACCCAGCCGGGAAGAGATCAGAAAAGCAGTGGCATTTTTGAAGAATGGCAAAGCAGCAGGGCCAGATGGCATCCCAGCGGAGTTTCTGAAAGCTGACCTAGAGACAACAATTGAGATGCTGTACCCACTGTTTGGAAAGATCTGGGAAGAGGAGGTGATGCCAGCTGACTGGAAGGAGGGGTACCTAATCAAGCTTCCCAAGAAAGGCGACCTCAGCAAGTGTTCCAACTACAGAGGAATCACCTTGCTGTCAGTACCAGGAAAGGTCTTCAACAGGATCATCCTAGAGAGAATGAAGAGCTCCGTTGACCCCCAGCTGAGAGACCAGCAAGCAGGATTCAGGAAGAACCGATCATGTACAGACCAGATCGCCACTCTCCGCATCATCGTGGAACAGTCTCTGGAGTGGAGCTCCCCGCTGTACGTCAACTTTGTGGATTATGAGAAAGCATTTGACAGCGTGGACCGAGAGACTCTGTGGAAACTCCTACGACACTATGGTGTACCCACAAAGCTCGTCCGCCTGATCAAGAGCAGCTATGATGGCATGACATGTCGCGTGATCCACGAAGGGCAGTTCACCAGAGAGCTCCAGGTCAGAACTGGTGTCAGGCAGGGGTGTCTGCTGTCTCCGTTCCTCTTCCTACTGGCCATAGACTGGGTCATGAAGTTGACCACAGAGCACAGACGAAGTGGAATACAGTGGACACTGTGGACACAGCTTGACGACCTCGATTTTGCAGACGACTTGGCATTACTGTCCCACACGCATCAACAAATGCAGGACAAGACCACGAGGCTTGCTGACATCTCGTCCCAAGTGGGCCTCACCATTCACAAACAGAAAACAAAGACAATGAGGCTGAACGCAACCAGGGAAGAACCAGTCTTGCTTGCTGGCACCCCGTTGGAGGAGGTGGAGTCCTTCACCTATTTCGGGAGCATCATAGACAAAAAAGGCGGCACTGATGCAGATGTCAGAGCACGAATCGGTAAAGCCAGAGCAGCCTTTCTCCTGTTGAAAAAAGTGTGGAGTTCCAGAGAGCTGTCACAACACACCAAAGTTCGGATTTTCAACTCCAATGTAAAAGCAGTTCTCCTATATGGAGCAGAGACATGGAGATTGACAAAAACCACAGTCAACAGAGTACAGACCTTCATGAACAGTTGCCTTAGAAGAATTTTGAAAATCCACTGGCCAGAGAAGATCAGCAACGTCAGACTCTGGGAGAGAACAGAGCAGATAACAGCAGAGAATGAAATTGGGCGAAGAAGATGGGGATGGATCGGTCACAGTCTGAGAAAGCCAGCTTCCAGTATCACTAGGCAGGCATTGTCATGGAACCCCCAGGGAAAGAGGAAAAGAGGTAGGCCGAGAAACACCTGGCGTCGAGACCTCCAAGCAGACATCAAGAGACTGGGAACCACCTGGAGTAGAATCGAAGGAGAAGCACAGGACAGGAGTTGCTGGAGGTCTCTCGTCGACGGCCTATACCCGGGTAGGGGTGACAGGCGTAAGTAAGTAAGTAAGTCAAAGGTACATGGGATATATAAATGCTAAATAAAAGAAAGATTATGAACATGCAGAGATGTGCATGTCTTTTGGTGGGTGTTCAGCGGTTTTGTGTGTGTATGTGGGGTGGGGTTGGGAGCGGGCTGTATAGTGGCACCTATTACCATAAATATATGTGTATATGTTCTTGTTGTATGCTGATGTGAATATGCATGCTAAGTAATGGATAGATTATGAAAATGCACAGATGTATGCTTATTGAAAAAATTTCTTCTCCTTGGTGGCCAGCACCATACCACTAGTGATCGCATGCATCAAGGAATTCCTTCCACCCATAAATAAAAGGATAAATAATAAATAAATATGTAAGTGAATACATAAATGAATCAATAATAAATAAAGAAATAAAACATGTAACATAATGAAGAGGGCTACTATCTGTATTGTGTCTCATGCAGTCCCGATAAAGCTTGATCATAATGAAGTTTTTGTGAGTACTTGAGTGCGGATTGGTTGAACGGGTTGCAAAAACTAAAATGTGTATATTTAGGTGTTCAGCTGAACATGGTGATTTAGATGGAAACGGTTCGGAGATGGATTTCAGTCTGCCTCGCTTGTGCTTAAGACCAGACGGATACGGACCGTGCTTGACCAGTTAAAAATCCCATCTCCACTAATAAAAAAAAGAGCAGGCCTACACTTAGAGCCGTTAGATTGGAAAACAGACGAACAACATGCATGTTGTATCAGGACAAAAAGTCTTCAGACACTTCAGAATGTTGAAGATGGTCGGCAGACACAATGCAAAACATGCACGAAGGAAGTTTACTTTCGATATGCTTTCCTCCCACAAAAGACCGAGTTCTCTGGGAAAGGTTGTTTTCAAGACCCGGAAAAATAACGTATATGACGTTTATATGATGTACTTCAAAGTTCAAATCCAAAATAATCTTTGTTTCACTTCAGGAGCAAAGTAATCCTGCGTCAACCGTGCGCGTCTGATTGACTTCTTTCAAAGGCATCTCCCTGACCACCTTTTTGAAACTAACGACGCGAGTATGCTTACGGCATTAAAAATATTATTTTTTTAAATTATGTTATCATAAATATGTATGCATGTTTACTTGCTTATGATTTTATTTTACTCACTGGAATAAACTTGTAACTTGTGTGCTTGAAATTTTCAATATTATGCACAAAAAAATGTCTTCCGCCTTACCCGGGCCGTGTACGAGGACTGGATCCCTCACGGCGAACAAATAGCTTTTGAAAAACACTTCTACAAAAATGTCTCCATCCTAAGGACAAAATAATATTTTTGCTATGCATAAACCATATGCCTTTAGTACTTTCGTTTCGTACCTGCAAACCATTGTTACTCTTTTGTCGTACTTATCTCTGCAGAAATTGCGTAATCTGTTAGACTAATAATGTAGCGATTTCTTTGGCCTGTCTACTGTTATTGCCAGACCTCACACACACACACAGAGAGAGAGAGAGAGAGAGAGAGAGAGAGAGAGAGAGAGAGAGAGAGAGAGAGAGAGAGACGGCATGACATACCGCGTTGTGCGGAAGAAACGCAGATACGAATGGGCTCATGAGGTTCTATGCCTCGTGCACAAATTGCCGCATCAATTCGCCTATCCTGGTAGTGAAGAGGCGTGGGGCGACAGGACAAAAACTGAACTGTCCCAGACAAAAAGAATGGCTATTTTTGTGAGTGACAATGACCGAGCAACCGCAGAGGTCAAACGGGTTACGGTCAGCCGCTAGTGTGAGAAAATATGTCTCTTGCCCGGAGAAAGGTCATTTGGCAAATGTATTGAACGTCCTGCTACACTATTATCTAAGTGCGTACGATCGTAATAGTCAGTCAGTCTCTCAATCTGTCAGTCAGTATGGTCAGTCAGTCAGTCAGTTAATCAATCAATGAATCGATCAGTCAGGCACTTAGTCAGTCAGTTAGTTACAGTGAATCACTGTCAATCAGTTACACTAAAGTATTATCTAAGTGTATACGGCTATAATAATTAGTCAGTTAGTCTCTCAATCAGTCAATCAGTCAGTTAATCGATCGATCTATCGGTCAGTCAGTCTGTCAGTTACAGTCAATTACAGTCAGTTAGTTACAGTCGGTCGACCAGTCAATCAGTCAATCAATCAGTCAGTCAGTCAGCAAGTCAGTCAGCCCGCAGTTCAGTCAACTCAAGTCAGTCAACCAATCGATCCGTTGAAGACTGCGCAACTGATACCACATCACACAGCGCTTAGAGCCTGCACTGCAGGGAGTTTGCGCTTTATAAATATAATTATTATTATCTCGGCAAACATTACGCACACAGTTCTAAATCACACCGAGACACAAACTACCTCGAGCAAACGGATTCTTCCAATCCCTTTAAAAAATAATAATTAAAAAAATACCCGTTTCCTTTTGCCCAAGAAACCCGAACAAATTGCCTCCAGCATGTACTCTAGCAAATCTGAACAAAACAGCTTTCCTCCCAAATCCATCATATGTCATGCGGACTAATGCGAAAACAGTGACACGACCATCTCCAGAAATCGATGATCCGACGTAAATGAAATTCCTCCTCTGGTTTGGTGCTTTGCAGGCTAACACACATATGCGCGGACAAACTTTGTGCTGGGCTGTGATTTTGGACCTAACGGCCTTCGGCCGTAAGGTCCAAAATCACAGCCCAGCACATCTTCATTGCGTCTTCAAAAAGAAAAAAAAAGGCTTCACACCAATCGATATACAGTACAGTTTGCTGGCTGGCTGGTATATTAGTGTGCAACTTGCGCTGCCATGCCAAGGAAAACGACAGAAGGCACTAATTCCATTTTTGTGAAATGCGAGAATTTCATTGTATTACAATGAAAATCTCGCTTTTCAGAAAAACAGACTTACTGTCTTTTGCCTCCGCAGTGCAGTGCAGACCTCAGTTCCACGCAGTATATTCAAATTAAACCTACTTAGCAAACGCACATAAAATGACACGTACACTTTTGCGCCTCCAGTGACAGAAAACGGTTCTCCCACAATCCTTGACTTTCGGTCCCTTGACAGGGTCCACGGCACTGGAAACGAGGCTTCCCACAGCCTTAAAACGAGGTCGAGGCTTCACAGCTTTTGAAACGAGGTTTTTAAGTCACGTGGTAGTTTCACGTCTCTCGGGATAACAAAGACTCTGCCTGTCACACGCAAGCGTGATCCGTCCAACAAGCCGATCCTGCTCAAATAAAATAAGAGCTTCTTGTTATTTTTGTCCTTATGCCGGCAGGATCTTAAGGGTCTTAATGATTTGAGAGGAACGCCTCTGTCAAAAAAGCAAGAAACTGTTTCCGCCTCTCTCACTGAAGCCAAACGCATCCCTTTCATTACCAGTGCTCCCAGACTGTGTTCTGAAATCTTTGCTAATTCAATACCAAAGAGCCTCAGCAGTCCAAAGAACATGGATACAAAAGTGGGGTCAGCGAGAGGCATAGATCCTCATGAGCCTTCGCGCTTGCGGGGGCTCATGAGGATCTATGCCTCTTGCTGTTGTCTGTTGTTGACTGTGCTCCAGCATGGAGGAGTTTTCTCATCCAAGTCAATCAATTCAACTCATGCGTGCTGGGGCCAGATGCATGAGCAAATTTAATCCTGCGCAAGCAATTTAGCGGAGCACCTTGTTTAATGGCTTTGCGCAGGACTAAGCTCACTCATGCGACTGAGCCCAGACCTGTAATTTCGGGCAATACCGCCTAAAAGCCGCAACGTGAAAAATCACACACAAGGCACACACAAAATTGACAAACACAGTTTTTCGAACTAGCAGGAAGAGAACACGGACGGGCGGTCCAAACCCTAAAACACTTGAAATCTGTCTGTCCACAATTGCCTTCACTTCCTTGACGTGGCTTCTAAATGCGAGGCGGAGCGTAGTGGAAGGGGGAAAATACAAAACAAAATAAACCACGACATTTCAGATCACGCAAAGCGTCTTCGGTGAGCAAAAGGTCCTCGAGCCGATGTGTACATGACATGTCCGACGTCGGCCCAGGTATTTTTGTTTTCTGGAGGTCAATCCTCCCCCCTCCTCCCCCCCCCCCCCTTTCTTTGACTCTTTGGTCAGTCTGGCACGCGACGCTGTCCGATGCGATGTAATCCTGTTTACAAAGAAAACCAAGTCAAGGAGAAATCAAGCACTACTTCTTCTCATGAGTCCAGTTGCACTGACAGCGGTACTCTTGAAAATTTGGTATACATTTTCATAAGGAAAATAAACGTTTTCCTGCAATATGCATGAAATTTAATCATTCCGATTACGTGAAAAATATTTCTCACGCAAACTAAAAACCCAACGCTTTGAGTCTACATTACACCCTATCACACATCTTATCTCAAAAACACATCAATCCCTCCAGAAATCTTGCGTATTAAATTAACTAGCTCTTCTGAGAGAGTAAAAAGCCTCGTGAGGCGAGAGAAACGATTTTCTCACAAATAATGTTTCTATGTCACTAGCTAAAACAACAACAAAAAAAAGTTTCACTTTTGCAAACGCCTTGTTCACGTCAAGTCTTTCCCTCTTCTCAACACAGAACCATCTTTCTTCAGAAAACTCCGCAGGTTGTGGGCGCTAGCTGGTAAATGTTTAGGCCTGAGGATGATCCATTTGAAAGTAGTTCAGATCCTCAGGAGTGCCTGTTAACTGCAGAAGTTCAGGATACCCTGCATGCCGTACAGATTTCGCAGGTCTCTCGTCATCAGACATGCTACATACGAGAGGCATAGATCTTTTGTAAAACGCCGCTGTGTATTGCGGAGAAGCATGGAGATCTATAGACTACGCTACTTGCGGCCGCCTTCAAACAGTCGCTGTGTTGTAACCCTTTGGCTGTCCTGCCGAAATCAACTCGACCAAACACGCTACCAACAGCCGAAGGGATAACATGACGCCAATTATATGCAAGAGGCATAGACCTTAATGAGCTCCCGCAAATTGCGGGGGCTCATAAAGATCTATGCCTCTTGCTAGCCATGTGTACATCTCTTTCCCACTGCAAAGAGGAATCACATCATCAGCCGTTCCAACAAATATCCCAAGCATTGTTTTCGAAGGTTTCAAAGTGTGTTGTAACTGACCACCAACCAGATACACTTGGCTAAGATTTCTCCATGAGCCCCCGCACTCCTCTTGAGGATCTATGCTTCTTTTCTGGATACATTACGTCTGCTCGCCTCACACAGAGGATGCCCTATCTTGTTCAAACATGGTTGTGTGAGGATGGATGAAACAAGGTCAAAGGGAAGACCTCTTTTGTCAAACTGTCCTTTTCTACAAATGCGTCTCTGTCGGGGATCTTTTTTGTCTTTCTGAGGAAGGATCACCTTACGGCTTCACACACTGGTTGTATCCCTCGATTCGCTACCGTTTTCAGCGGTAGCGAATCGAGGGTGACAACCCATATGACAGAAGCTCAAAATGCACGAAATTCAACAGTTCACTAAGAAGAGAACCCACTAGCACAAGTCACAGTTAAAAAAAAATCCGTTATTTAATATGCATATCGATATACACACATCTTTAATGACTAAATAAAAACAACAAAAAGAACGTTTTCGCCAATAGACAAGCCACAGGTACAAGATAAAGGAGAGAACGTGTTTTTCGAGAACAGTATATATCCCCCCCCCCCTTCCCCACACACTCAGCCGCATCCCCCCTCCCTCTCCCCAAACACACACACACACACACACACACACACGCGCACGCGCACACACACACAACACACACACACACACACACACACACAGTGTGTCCTTGTTATTCAAATTCAAAATGCCTCCCCCCCCCCCCCCCCCCCGCAATAAAAAAAACAACAAACAAACAAACATCAATCCTTTGAAATTAACAAACAAACAACAACAAACAAAACCAACAACAAGAAGCAAAATACACAAACAAAAGAACACACAAATGACACCACTGCCCTATGCAGGCAAAAGACAGCAAGTCCATTTATTGTGAAAAGCGATATTTTCTTGTCAATACAATGAAAATCTCGCTTTTCACAATAAATGGACTTATTGTCTTTCGCCTTTACGGGGCCGATGTCACGAGTCTCGCACCACTGGGGACATCACACCAAGAAGACAAAAACTCCAACAGAAACTGACAGAGCGAAGACGTCCCTACCTACACTACACGGCAGCTCGTCCAGGAGCAAATAAGCCTTTCGGGCCGACGAAAGCCTTTGATGGCCCGCGCACGGCCGTGCGCGGGCCATCAAAGGCTGACGTCGGCCCGTGGATCTTGTGCTTGCTGGCAAACGTACGGAAATCCACGTCCCGTTCTTGTTTTTTTTTTTTTTGTTTTGCTTTTGTTTTTGTTTTTCCGCGTCACATCATTCTTTGAAGTGACAATCTCTAAAAGCTTAAAAACGGCTTTCAGCTGACAGCGGTCGAATTCATTACTGTGAAAGCCTAAGATGACCTTTCATATCAGTTCACTGGGTGTTTGTTTGTTGTTGTTTTCTTGCTTTTCTTTCCTTTTTTTTTTTTTTTTTTTTTTTTTTGGGGGGGGGGGGGGGGGGGAAAGGCCTATATACGCTCCTCCCCTTCCTCAGAAATCTTCCCAGAATTTGTTCGATATCGTACTACTGGCATGTTAGAGCGGCAAACACGCGTCTTGTGAATGCTTCCTCTCTCGTAACCCCTTCCCTGCCACTGTACGTACACTGCACGTGCATGTCTGTTTCTGAAATCTTGACTCATTTAACGACCAAAAGCCGACACCGTCCGAGAAACATGGACACAAGTTGGTCTCAGCAGTCGCGTGGGCTCATGGCAATTAATGTTAATTGCACGTTATTCTGGGCAGTGAAGGAGTTAATATTTCAGTCCAACTGAAGGAAAGCATCAGGAGTGCAGAACCTAACAGAGCTGACAGAAATGATATGCTGCTATGCCTGACAACTTAAAACGAAAAATATCAAAGACAGCGCGGCAACAAACTGTGAAAAACGTAGTTCAGTTTTACATTTTCCGCCAGCACAGGTCTGCAGTAAAAGATCTACTAAAAGCCTTCAGGTTTCCCTCATACTTTTACGCTAATACTGGAGTAAAAGAAAACTATTACAGATTTTACTCTTGTGTGAAGCTAAAAAAGCTGAAAAACAAGTGGGGCAATTTCGTAGCCACCCCAAAAAATAAAAAAAATAAAAATGCGCATAGTGTCTCTTACAACGTACGCGTTGTTGGGTTGTGATTTCAGACAATTACAGCCTGCAGCGAAAATAAAATATGACAAAACCTCCAAGCTTTGAGGAACCGTTACGACGTATAGCGAGTCTCCCTTCCAGCAACGTTCAGTTTGCGTATACACACGCCACAGCAAGACATGGATCGAGCGTGATAGTTCAAGGTCTGTGCCAGAATAGCTTGGCGCCCATAGGCGCCAAGCTATTCTGGCACAAACCTTGAACTGTCACGCTCGATCTGTTTCCAGAAGTGTAATACAGTCTTCAGGGGGCAACTCCAAAATTTGCGGATTTCGGTCCTGGAGCAGAATGTGTTAACAGGTACAGATTTGAAAGCGCAGCGTGTGACATCCTAGATATGCGATTTTGCGGGCACGCATTTTAAACCCATACAGCCCTGTCATGCTACGGCAGGTTATGGATCGACCACGATGGTTCAAGGGTGGTGCCGGAATTCCTTGGCGCCTACAGACCATGATAGTTCAAGGGTGGCGCCGGAATAGCTTGGCGCCTGTAGGCGATGGACGATCGGTCTACCGAAAAACGACGCAGACATAGAACACAACTTTTTTTTGTATGATAATTTCATCTTCAGACTAATGAGTTACGAAATTGAGCTGTCGGTAGCGGGTTTTTCATACAGGAATCGCCTCGACGAAACGGCTGACAACAGACAAAATGTAAAGGGCGCTGGTTTGTGATTTCAGTTCTTACGACCTATGAACGTAAATTGCAGACTGGAAAACAGTCATACAGCCATCGTAATCATTCGGATCAACGGACATAAACCATCACGGGCAACTAAACTTTCTTGTCCAAGCGCATTTCAGTACGTCTTTAGTCGTGCAAAGATTTTAAAAGAAACGTTTGCGGCATCAAAACTTTACATCTTTCAGACCGACAGCAGAGATATTGGATAAAAGCATAAGTCAGTCACAAACCTACGTAAATTTAATCAAAACTCCATGCAGCCTTCTCCTCCTGAGAATTAAACGGCGATAAAATTGAGACCAGCAAGAGGTAAAGAACATCATAAGCCCCCGCGTGCTGCGAGGTTCATGAAGATCTGTGCCTATCGCGGAAGGATGGTGGATGGACAAAAGTAGGAGTGACAGAAACCTGTTTGCAGCTAGACGTCCCTAAAATCTATCAGCAGATTGGAGGCAGATGCTGACATGAAGGCAGGCACTAAAATAGAAGCATTTTAAGCTCCTTCATCAGCAGCAACTTTCTTCCCATTTCGTACGGTGCATCCTGAATCTGAGAAGCCGTCAGTCAGTTGAGGCGAGTCCCGTAAACGTCATGGATACGTGTGACCTTTTGACCTCTGGCCGACTGAGTGAGATATATTACGCTGTACCGACAAAGAGCAGGTTACGAGTCCGAAATAGCTCAGGCGGTTTAAACGTCGGAGCAGGAGAGCGAAGGGAATCGCCGGGTCGTGGGTTCGAATCCCGTCCCGGCCCCGGTAGCTGGACTCACAATCCAGGGGGGAAAAAACGGATTTGCGGTTCAATAGCATGTCCGTTGAAAGGTCATGGTAAATCAAAGTGGCACAGTTGGAGTGCGCCTGAGTTGATCAGTGTTCAGGTCGCACTCCATAGGCAATAGATTTCCCTGTCCCCCATAACCCGCCCGTCAGGGCCGTCCGTGACCACCTCGGTGCTGTGGACGTTAAACCCGAACTAACTAACTAAAGAGCACGTCTGACACGTCAAACATCAGAACCTGTTTGCAGCGATCCCTCTTATGAGCATTCGCCTGTCGTTAACCCGTTCAGTGCCCGCTGACGCAGACTATCTTTCTGCAACCTTCGTTAACCCATTTAGCCCAGAGTCCCCACAGCAGAAGATTGACTGACCACGATAATTCAAGGGCTGTGCCAGATTAGCTTGGCGCCAGAAGGCGCCAAGCTAATCTGGCACTACCCTTGAATTATCATGGTCAATCCATCTCCTGCAACTGGTACATAGTCATTAGGCAACACCTCCAAAATTTGACAAAAGGGACCTTGGGGCTAAACGGGTTAATTCAGAACCAGATATCCCCGGATATCCCATGAACATGGAGTCAAAGTAGTGTCAGCGGCATACATCCGCAACTGGGGTGGCTCATGAGGATCTATACCTCTAGCATTTGGTGTTCACATTTTCTCGGCGATGAACGGATTAAGGAACGTCGACCATCATTTTGGATGGCTGTAGCCACTTACATGAAGGTCTTTAATGACAGGTGACCCCGCTTTTAGCCCTTCAAGACATCTCTTGAGAGAGCACGTATTTCCTCGCAAGCCACGTGTGACGTACGTTCCCCACGAGAGGCAGCCATTTTTCTTCCTCGGGTGAAAAGAATGAAGATGGGAAATGAAGCATTTAAACAAATTCCACACACTTGATCTCTCCACGGTCCATCACAAAGCAAAGCTGACTGCCAAAAGCGTTTAACGCACACGCACGCGGCACACACGCACGCGGCACACACGCACGTACGCACGCGCGCGCGCACACACACACACACACACACACACAATTCCCAACACGCGCAGGAAGAACACGACTTTAGCACAACATAAATTGTGACAGTGTTGTTCTTTTAAAGCGTGTTTCAAAGAAAGAAACAGGCTCGGGAAGAACAAAAAATGCAGTGTAAATTGTGACAGTGTGATGAAAGGTGAACCGCATCCATATGCAAGAGACAGTGATCATCATGAGCCCCCGCAGTTGCGCGCGGGCTCATGAGGATCTATGTCTCTTGCCGAAACCACTTTGTAGCTACAGGTCTATGCTTTGACGACTGGGGGTCTTTCGACGCTGAATTTACGGCGATTTCCACAACACAGTCTACGTCCACCGAGAGCGAACGGACGCACCAAGACACCTCCGAACACGCAACACCCACACGACACGCTGATGTGTCCAGACAGACTGAGGTCGACTGATTACTGCCGGTTGGGCTTGCTTGGAAAATGAATCGCAAATAGGTGCGCTGGTCTGTGAAGTTGGACCTTACGGCTTTCAGCCGTAAGGTCCAACTTCACAGACCGCCGTCGCACAGTTTGCGTGTAGTCAGAATCACGCGTTTACGCGCGTGACTTGAAAGGTCCACGTGTGACAAATTTATTGTCAATCGGCTTGGGGAAAAGGTTATGTGAAAGTTAGCTAATAGTCACAGACAGACTACATCAGCGGCCCGAACAGATACCCGAGAGGGTAAGCGAAATACCACACCTCATCACTATTCGGATAACGCACAGGGCAACGGTAAGAAAAGCTAGGCTTAGCAACATGTCTTCAGGCCCACGACGGCCGTACTGGGCCCGAGGACCTATGCTTACTGAATTGCCTCTCCAATCAACTGCCGAATCTTTAAACCGACATTTACTCATATCGATAGTGTTCGCATGCAACCTCGTAACTAACAATGTTCTGTTCTCGAGGGGGGGGGGGGGGGGGGGCGGGAAACGAAAGAAAAAATTACATTTTTTTCATCTGAATGTGATCCTAGGCTCACTTCACAATATGGGTTTCAGTATCCAGACGAGCTACAGGTTTCAGATTTCGTCCGAAAATATATTTTTCAAATAAATAAATAAATAAAAGGAGGCAATCGCACGAAAACATGACTTCGAGCTAAAATGTCACGAGGTTGGAACATTGAAGCAAAAGAGCGTATGCACGAAAAGACATTATTTGTGTAACTCACCAGCAGAGCTACAACAAAGCATATATAGCCATTTTAGCGTCATTTGCTGTTCAGTGATTTTTAACCTTACGGCTGAAAGCCGTAAGGTAAAAAACCACAGAACAGCACGGCACAAGTACCGCCACGATAGTTCGTCTGGTGCCAGAATATCTTTGGCGCCTAAAGTGCAGCCGACGCTACAGAAGTGCACTCGATCCTCTGGACTGAAAATGCTTTGACATCTCAACTGAGCCGGCACACGCGACTTCGCTGAAACATCAGACAGAGTAAAAATATCATCGCCACTGCTGAACACCGGAGCAAGAAAAAGGAGAGTACACACACATCAATTCAGCTGGAAGGGTTTGATTGATTGATTGTACATTGCTTAACGTCCCGACAGCAACAAGGCTTTCTCAGGACGTGCCTGCACTGCTTGTGAAAAAAAAAACTAACAGAACATTGAATGATGTCGCCAGCGGTCAATACATTAAATAAACCTAACACATGGGGCTAATAAGCTAGACCATTTAGCAACACATCCAATCAAGAGCTACAGCAGTGCAGACAGTAGGAGAGTTTAAAAGGCAAATACAGGAGAATGGACCTCGGTAGACAGAACACATGCCCAGATAGAGAGAAAACTCACCTGTGGGGCTGACCAGGTGACCTGGAACTAAAAGTACCTAACCCACCAAGTCCCCAGGCAGACCGGGTGGGGCAGCTGAAGGGGAGCACGTCTGAAAAAGTGAAAGGTGAGTGAGGGATGGACGCGGCTGCTAAAGGCAATATCGTGTTGAGTTGAAACCCAGAGACCTGTTGCGGCGTCAGAGGAGCCGTAAGAGTGATATTGACTGGAAGCAAGATGCATAGATCCTCATGAGGCCCCGCATGCATGCGTGGGCTCATGAGGATCTACGCCTCTTGCGCGGTATGCGAGGACCTCACGAGGATATGTGCCTAAGAGGACACTGAGAAAAACAAACTCACAAACCAGATAGGTGAGGCTAGCGTTGGTAGAATTCAAGAGGAATTACTCATCGCTGGACAGACAAACAGTTAGATCCCCCCCCTGCCCACTGGGTGTTGTTCTACATCTACGTATTTTTCTGTGGGCATCACTATTTGTCTGTCCAGCGCTGAGTAATTCCCCTTGGTATGTGTACAGGAGAGAGAGAAAAAAAAAAAAAGGAAACCACGGGGAAACCTGGACTTTTATGACCGAAAGGCTAGGAGCATTCTGTGCACACACATACACAAACATTTATCAAACTTATGTATGTTCTTCATGGTCCTCAGCGGTCTATGAGGATCTATGCTTCATGCAGATGAATACGTAGAGCATGGCGAAACCTAGACACATCAAGGATGAAAAACAAATCTACACAAAAAACACACTCTTTTCTTTGGTACGCACACGAATCACAGGCAAGCCAATAGCCATATGTTTTTATAAGAGCCTTGAAGGTGTAGTGACGCATGATGATCTATGCCTCAAGCAGATAACTGGACAACAACCTACGATGAAACCAGACTTGTTATGAGTAAATGGCTAACTCATTAAGCCAGCCCCGTTCTTTCCCTCAGAAGTTTGCGTGAGTGGCACCGATTTGTAATGCATCCTTAAAAGTCGGCGTGATCTGGTGTGCTCGCATTTTGTCGAGGGAAAACAAGTATCTGGAAGCGTTATTCCAGCTGCCGGGCCAAAGACGGAGTACGTGTCCTTGTACATCAGTAGGAATCGATCTCACAACAATGAACACAGTCGGACGTACCTCGGTATAAACTAAGCATTTCAAAATCGGAGTATGTTTTCAAGTGTATGTCCGGTTCAGCATAGCCCCAGCAAGCAAAGGTCATCGGGCCCACGACGGCCGCAGTGGGTCCGCGCACGGCCGTGCGCGGGCCACTGCGGCCGTTGTGGGCCTGAGAATCTTTGCTTACTGGGAGGATTCCATCTGATCATGAATAACACTGCACTGCTCATGAATAACAGTCAGCACCAAAATCGTGACCACAAATGTACTGGCAATGCGTCCGACATTTTCTGAGACGCACAGTCTGGCTCCACTTGCAACACTGTCACGATGCTGATAACGACAGCAGCTGTTCAATCACTGTGATTAGGCGGGGTCTGCCGGTGTGCTTGTCTCTGGTGTAACCCCTTGGCTGTCGGCTACCAACAGCCAAATGGTTAAGCCATAAGCTTCAAATTCCCAGACGCTTTATACCCGCCGTAATAAAAGATCAAGACACTCTATTATTTTCTCCACCCCTGTCACGTCAACACAATCATTACCAGTAAGAAGAGGTCCTCGGGCCGAAGTCGGCCGCAACTGTGGCCGACGTCGGCCCGATGCTCTATAACTTACTAGGTATATGGTCCTGAAGACGAATAAAACGCACCATTTATGCCCGCCACGACACCAATCGTTTGCAGCTTCACCACCTGAAAATTGTGTGCTTGTTCTGGTTGAATTCGAGTGCACGTCAGTACTGAATGTTCTTCTCTTCCAGAAAACCGCCCACAGTCCACGCAACTGCCGTCACTGTCCGGGTTGTCCACGAACGCAAGTAAATCACGCAACGTTTGCCAGTTTGCACAGTACGGACAATCACGCAGATCCACGCAATTTCTCCTCGCAGCCAACTCCTTTCATCTTGACGAGGCATTGGTTCTCGTGAGCTCCTGCGACAGTGTGAGCAGGGAGGACTGGCCCCAAAGTACACCATGCAACGACTGCGCAAGAACCATCACTCAGGTTCATTCCATAATATCCCTCGCACCAGCCCGATCCACCTGCACGCAGTGCAGATACAAATCGACCCATGCAGACATAAACTGCTGGTAACAAGGACTATTATCTATGTCACTGTGTCCCTGTGCTTTCTTGACCGACGATGGTATCTGGGTGTTCAGCCTTTCCATCATAAGACTGTCAGCCTGGGCTTGCTTGGGTTTTCATGAAGACATCGTTTCTCCACTTCAAACGCACCGTGAACGAGCGAGGACCTCCTCTGTTTGAAAAAGAAATTAATGCGTGTAGATCTACCAAGAGGCACAGGTCCTCACGAGCCCGTTATTTCTGCATGGGGTCATCAAGATCTATGCCTGTCTACACACGGGTCACGTCGTTGCGCGTCGCCAACGCGCCTGGGATGACCAAACACTCTTCCTTAAAGAACGATGATGTTGACTGACGAAAGCAACAGGCATAAATCCTCATGAGCCCCCGCAATTGCGGGGGCTCATGGTGATCTATGCCTGTTGCAGATGGGAGACGACGATTCTCGACGGCCGCCTCTGACATGTCCACACAATCAAGACGTGAGTCTTCATTGATCACTCATCTGTATACTCCATCAGGACAGTGTCTCATCGCGAAATCATCTCCTGCCCCACATTAATCGTGAACTCTTCCAAGAAACTGAATCCGATTAGACAAATTGCTAGACACAGACCTGGTACGGGTTTTTCGTTCTAAAAACAAATCCCACATATTAGATGCGCAGTATCGATCTGTCTGGTCAGTACGCTCAGGATTGATAATTGATGAAATCGTTGACAATCAGGAAGAGGGGTCCTTTTTTTCTGGAAAAACGTGTTCCCCCTAAAATGATGCTAAAATGGTAAAGAGTGGATCATTTTTCAGCAAACATATGATAGAAAGTGTAAAATATTCTAATAGTAAATCAGTTCGGTCCAAGTAAGGGAACAGCTAGGATAAGCTCTGGATGGTTCAGTTGCTTGACAGAGCGTTTGACTATCGTCCGAAAGATCGTGGCTGGGTTTGAACCCGGCTGGAGTCAAAATTTGTTCAGAGCCTATGAGGTGTACAGTCTTTGAAACGGTTTTCGCGGTGGACAGAAGACGTTTTAAAAACTAAGCTGTTGCGTGTGGTTTGTGTGTGTATGTGTGTGTGTGTGTGTGTGTGTGTGTGTGTGTGTGTGCGCGCGTGCTGTATGGTGTGGTGTGGTGTGGTGTGGTGTGGTGTAGTGTGTGTGTGTGTGTGTGTGTGTGTGTGTGTGTGTGTGTGTGTGTGTGTGTGTGAGAGAGAGAGAGAGAGAGAGAGAGAGAGAGAGAGAGAGAGAGAGAGAGAGAGAGAGTGAGAGTGAGAGTGAGAGTGAGAGTGAGAGTGAGAGTGAGAGAGAGAGAGAGAGAGAGAGAGAGAGAGAGAGAGAGAGAGAGAGAGAGAGAGAGAGTGAGTGAGTGAGTGAGTGAGTGATTGAGTGAGTGAGAAAGAGAGCAAGAGAGAGAGAGAGAGAGAGAGAGAGAGAGAGAGAGAGAGAGAGAGAGAGTGAGTGAGTGAGTGAGTGAGTGATTGAGTGAGTGAGAAAGAGAGCAAGAGAGAGAGAGAGAGAGAGAGAGAGAGAGAGAGAGAGAGAGAGAGAGAGAGAGAGAGAGAGAGAGAGAGAGTTTTAGTCTCAGTATTCATCGACAGGTCGATTACACCTGCGCTCATTCTCTTTTAAAGTACCATCTCCGGAAGATGAACCTATAAACCCGTTCAATGCCGAGAAACTTTGAACACCATACAACTGCAAGAGGTATAGATCTTCATGAGCCCCCGCCGTTGCTGGGGCTCATGAGGATCTATGCCTCTTGCTGACACCGCTTTGGATCCACACATCAACGACGGCTCAGTGGTGGTTGATAATGCTGCCAGGATGGCTTGGCACCTTCAGGTGCCCTCGTCGTCCAAAAGTTTACGGTTGGCTAAGGTGTAATTCGCTTGACACGGTTCAAGGGTGTCTGCTAATCAGCTTGGTGGTTCATGGCGTTGCCTGAACATTTTGGCACCCTCGGGTGCCAAGCTAAACAGGCAACAACCTGTAAAGAACCAAACTAATGCTCTAAACTATCCAGACACTACCACTTAACTATCACGGCCATTCCTTCTTCCGCTGCTAAGTGTCAGGCCTGAATATTACTGAATACAAATAGTGAATGATTTGCAGAACTGCAGGTGTTACGTTCTACGCCACAAAAAGCCTGTTAGATCATCTCAGGTCCCTATGCAGCCTGCCAATCGACATCCTTGTGTATTTGCAAAGATTATGATCTGCACCAGAATGATAGCAATACCCCGGGCATAACACGTATTGGGAAAACGTCGCAAACAAACGATTCCAATTTTCCACGAAAATTAAATCGCGAAAATCAATATTGCCTTGGGAGACATGCATTGCAGCTGCATATTTTCCAAACGTCTTACTCTTTATTCTTTGCTTTTAGGGGTATTACCATCGCACATCAAACAAATTAGTAAATGTGTGCTGGTCTGTGATTTTGGACCTTACGGCTTCCAGCCGTAAGGTCCAAAATCACAGACCAGCAGGCATGCACATTTCTGATTGGGTTCCTGAAAGGATTTGCCAAAATACCATTAAAACCCGAAGCGATAACTGAGCTGGAGGGAACAGCAACAGCAAAGCGTGTATTCAAAGAGTGACAGAGGTCTGTGATTTTGGACTTTACGGGTCCAAGCTGTAGGGTCTAAAATCACAGACTCGCACAAAGGACCTTCCCTGCGTATCCATTAAGGTTTGTTATTGGTAATAAGACACGCACATCTTACACGGCAGACGATGTATTACATAACCAATAAGGTGATCTGTGCTATTTCGTTTTCTTTTTCTGCTTTAGAAACGTGTTTCGAGAAACCTGAGCAATTCCTAACAAATCTGTTTTCGTGAAACAGCATCGTGCATATGCATGAACCCATGCTGTTTAACCCTTTCAGCGCCATGGGCGAATTTCCCGAATATTGGAAGTGTTACTGAACGACTATGTAACACTTGCAGGAGGTGGATTGACCGTGATAATTCAAGGGTAGTGCCAGATTAGCTTGGCGCCTGTAGGCGCCAAGCTAATCTGGCACTACCCTTGAATTATAATGGTCAATCAATCTCCTGCTGTAGGGTGTTTCCGCTAAAAGGGTTAAGATAATCTGCACTCTGTGTATCTTAAAATGTCTTTACAAAGAAAACACAGTTTTCTGTGCCGTTTTCGCTTTGGGAGCAAAACCACTAATAATTCACGCACAATGGAAGAATTTTGCAACTTACAAAGAAGCAGAGCTCTGCGATGTCGAAACAACATTGTGTATATCTTTAAAAACCAAAACCTGCACTCCTGCTGTTTTCTATAATCTGCACTCAGTGTATCCTGAAATAGCTTTAAAAACATGAAACGGCAGTATCCTATGCCATTTTTGCTTTTGGGGGCAACAACAGTGAAGAATTTACGCACAATGGCAAAGCCCTAGTCCAAACATATAGATGTAAAAGCTCTGCGATGATTCTGCAACAACAAACGTTTAAAGCAAAGTTCCACAGACTTCTAAGGAAACTACTGTCATCCTAGAACCATTAACTGAGCGAAAATAGCTGCGACGGAACCTAATCCTACGGTCGTCCTCCGCATCTGCGATCAGGAAAACCCCGTGACTGCTGAGAAAAAGTGAGCACGAGCCAACCGCAAGTGACATGGAGCCTAATGAGCCCCCGCAGTTGCACAGGGGCTCATGAGGATCTGTGTCTCTCGCTGACACTATTTCGAATCCTCGAAGTTTTACTAAGGACGTCTGAGATTAGTTGCCGTTGACTCAACGAAGATCACAAAGCCACAGTCTGCAGGGCTCGAAATTAGCGGGGGCCCGGGGCCAAAAACCCGCAAAGTTGATTTCGGGCTCGGAAAGTTGAAAAACGAAGGGCCCGCTTGGCCCGCAAAATAATTCGTCTGCTACAGCTAGCTCTACTCGGCAGTTTCGTATTTGGGCCAAGGGAAGCAACCCACACCGGTGCCCTCACTCACAGTAATAGTATTGTGTTCTTTTTTCTTTTTTTTTTGTTATTGTATTTTTAGTTTACTTCTGTTAACTCAAGTGCACATAAGTGTAATATGAATAGATGATTGAAAAAAAAAAAGAAAAGGCAAAATCTGTTTGTTTCACTTTAGTTTATCAGGAAGAGTACTGTTAAGTTTAGTTCCCTTTCATGGTTTTGTTTTGAACTTTTGTGCATTGAGGTCAGATTTTTTGTTAGGTTACTCATATTAAAAATTTAATGATGTGTATTGTGCAATACTCAGTCACAAAACTGAAAAGTATTATACAAGAGACTCACTTGATTTTTTTCTATTTTGTTTAATGGCCATTTCAGGCTCACTAGTCACTGGAATATGTGTGTCACTGAATGTGTGTGTGTGTGTTTTTTCCCCTTTTTTGTTGGTAATGTTTGAAAGTGAAAGAAAAGGCAAATAAAAATTACATCACTCAGCAAAATTGGAAATTCAATTGTTTTTATTTTAGATTATCAGACAAATTGTACTTTCTACTTATTATATTGTCAATAATTCTTTTGTTTTTTGTTTGCATTATTTTTCAAAGTTGGGCCCCGAAAGTTGCTTGTGGGCCCTCAAATTTTTCAATCAAGGGGCCCGGTGGCCCCCAAAGAAAAAAGTTAATTTCTAGCCCTGGTCTGTTTCACTGGCGGTGAGGAGGTTAACTCATTCTACCCCAGACACACCACAGCAAGATAAGGATCGACCATGATAGTTCAAGGGTGTTGCCAGAATAGCTGGCATCACCCTTGAACTATCATGGTCGATTTGTGTCCTGTACCGCAATGCAGTCTTCAGAGGACAACGGCAACAGTTGGGGATTTCGGTGTTGGGGTAGAATGAGTTAACCTCACAATCACTGAAAATTGACCGACCAGGTTGGGTAAAGGGTATAGTTCTGGATTAGTTTGCCCTTTGTTTGCGGACCATGATGGTTTCAGGTAGTGCCTAAATTAATTTCGAGCTTGGAGAGACGCCGAGCTGACTACCTAGGGTATCATCGCAGTTGCGGGGGCTCACGAGGATCTATGCCTCTTGCTGACACCTCTTTGTAAGGACGTCTGATGTGACACTTTAGCGCTGAATTAAAAAAGATTTTTAAAAAACACGATCTGCGACCCGGCAATGGCAGTGAAGGGGTTAACCCAATCAGCCCTGACGCACTACAACAGGAGATGTGTCGACCATGATAATTCAATGGTAGTGCCAAGCTGATCTGGCACTGCCTTTGAATTATCATGGTCGATCCTTCTGCAACTGGTGCATAGTCAATAGATGACACCTCAAAAATTTGGGAAATACGTGCGTCGGGATGAATGAATTAACAGGGTGAATCATGGTCAATGATAGTCAAACATGCACTAAGTAGCTTTAAACTATCAAGGTCGATCCATCTTGCATAACTGGAAAGTTTTCACGGACTTCCATTCCGCCAATGAGAAAAAAACACATCAAACCTAGGTGTTAGGCTTGAGAGCGATAACATGGTCTGCTATAGTTCCTCCAGCCATCGTCAGCCTTAATTCCGCGCACACTGACAAAGTTGGCAGAGGACCCTCTAGCTTGCTGGGAAAACACTTGCACCTGACAAACTCAGGCAGCTTCCAAGGTGTTTATAGCGGTCCAAAGTGACGTTTATAGCTGTCACGTGTTCGGGACAGACGAACATAAAATTAACAAAATAAAAATAAAACGATCGCATGACACAAAATCGAAGAGAAAATCCGTGCTGCCTTTGTGAAGATACGTTTAAATTCCAAATCCAGTTTTCCGTATCTGCAAAAACACAGATTGGACAGGAATAAACTTCGACAATAAAAGAAAACGAACAAAGTTGTTTTTTTTTTTCCCCCCTATAATGTCCCGGTGAACACCACCTAGCTGCAAGAGTCATAGATCCTTTGTTTTAGTTCACGTCCGTCTCGGGCAGACGAGTTAAGTTTCAGTATTGAGTCTGCCATGATTTCAGAAGTATTATTTCTAGCACCTGACAAGGAGGGGGGGGGGGGGGTAAAATATCTGCCTTAACCAGTTAAAGTTATGCGATTACCACCCACCTGCAAGAGGCAAAGAACTTCATGAGCCCCCGGATCTGCGGGGGCTCATGAGGTTCTTTGCCTCTTGCTGACCCCATCGTGTATCCATGTTCCTTGAACGGACAAAGTTTGCTGGCTATGTAATCAACAAATACTTTAAATGCTTTAAAAACACAACCAGAGGAAGGTAAAGTGTTAAACCACAAAACAACAAAAAGTTAGGCAAATCAAGTTTTCAAACGATTTTGCTTGATTCTAGTGGGGCGGAGGGTGGGGGAGGCGGTACAATTTAACGAAGTTAGCAGCTGTTAGAAATTCGAGAAGAGCAAAAAAAAAAAAAAAAAAAAAAAAGCTATTTTGAGTGCACAATCCGAGAAAAAAAACAGGAAAACAAAATAAACAAATAAATTCTTCAAAGTGAATGCAGAAAGATAGAGACGCAAAACTTAGAAAAATATTCTTACAATCTTTTAATCTTTGCAGTTGTAATTAGTGCATTGGGTTTTTTTTTTATTATTAAAGAAAGTGGTTCAAAACTGTGGCAAATTGGCATATAGCTTTTATCTCTCAGGGAAGCTCTTTCATAGGGGACTCCCCGCGATCTGATTCAGCTGTCAAAGTAAAGCTTCAAAGACTGCGTCCATTATGGCTTATGATCCGTCGTTTGTGCAGAATAGTGTATGCCAGATCAATCCGAACATCTCCAGTCCTTTCATGACCGCACTTAGCATGTCATGTCAGACTCAGCTCCTAAAACGCTGTCCAGTGAGCGTAGACCCTCGGGCCGACGTCGGCTGTAAATGGCCCGCGCATGTCCGTGCGCGGGCCATCTACAGCTAACGTCGGCCCGAGGTCCTTTAGCTTACAAAGAACGAACAAGTTGCTCGACACGGATCGACCATGGGAATCGTCCGCAAGAAGGTGTGTGAATTCAGTTTTTGGTGGGAAGGCTTCCTATTCTGCACTACTCTTTCAACACCCCTTCCACCCACCCCTTTCCCCCTCCTCTCCACCCCACCTACCCCCCTACACACACGCACACCCCATGCCTCTCTCGTCATTCTTCATTGAACTTCTTTTTGTTGGTTTTGTTGAAGGAAAGATCGCACAGCTTGAGTTAATGATAATGGCTCCTAACACAAAGTCCGACCCAACCTGCACCACCTCTTCAACCGCAAGCTTTAACCCTTTGCGTGTCGGTAGGAATCATCGCGACAAAACCGCTACCAACACGCAAAAGGTTAAAAAAAAATAAAGAACTGAACCCACCCCGCATTTAATGTTATGGGTACATAAAAAAGTTCAAGCAAAGTTCAACATTGTACTTTATCCTGATTCGTTGCACAGCATACGCACACCAGTACTGACGGGTTAGGTGAACGGTTAGTTCAAGCAAAGTTCAACACCTGACTTATATCCGATTGCACAACACGGCTTTAACTTAACCGCTTTGTGCAATGCACCCACCCGGCGGTACTGTTTACAACACCGGTGAAATCCAGACCCAAAACGTGAAAAGGTGACTGCCAAGCTTGCAATAAGCTGAGAATAGGCAAACAAAGAAAAAAGCACGCTTAGGAAAGACAGTTACAACACGATTTATTGATATTTCGGGTGAAAACCCTTTTTCAATAGGCAAACAAACAAGAATACACTTCGCTGCTTATCGTATTCCCTAGTAGAAACGCGTCTTCGGGCCCACGATGACCGCAGTGGGCCCGCGCACAGCTGTGCGCGGGCCCACTGCGGCCGTTGTGGGGCCGAAGACGTTTGCTTACCGGGTCCGTGCGCGTATTTCACCCGAAACATCAATAAATTGTGTTGTGCTTATCTTTTCTGATCGCGCTTTTTTGTTCGTTGGGTTACACTACCGGTGAATGCGTGCACAAGGGGTTAACGCATTCAGTCCCGACACACAACAGCCAGATATGGCTCGACCATGATAGTTCAAGGGTGGTGGCAGAATAGCTTGGCGCCTATAGGCGCCAAGCTATTCTGCCACCACCCTTGAACTATTATGGTCGTTCGGTCTCCTGAATTGTAATGCAGTCCTCAGGGGTAAACTCCAGAATGTGGAGATTTGGTACCTGGGACAAAATGAGTTAACTGAATCGCGCGTGAGACTGTGGTGTGTGCAGGGTTAGTTTGTGATGATAAATTGAGCATGACAAATGCGGGCAGCCGATCTCCCTGAATAAATATTGACACGAGCGTTCAGGATTAATCACGACGCGTGAACAAAAGCCGTACGCAAAATATCCTTCATCATTGTCAAGGAGGGAAAACAGAACAAAAAAAGCGCTAACACAGATAGTTGTATGCAGTGATAGACTGCGCGAAATGGCTGCTGTCAATAGCTCTGTCGGCGCCTAGAGCTAATAGTTCTCTAGGTGGGCTGCATCTGTATCACTGTTACCACGACAGACTTTATTCGATCAGTGACATCGGGGGCAGATGGGTGGTAGAGCGTTCGATTCTCGTCCGAAAGGTCATGGGTTCGAACCCTGCTGGGGTCAAAATTTGTACAGACCCCTTTTCGGTGCCCCATCTTTGAAATCACCTTCGTGGTGGACAAAAGACGTTAAGCCCTAAACGTTTAACGTTTTGTGACATCGGCAGCGATTTTTGTCGCGACGACTCATGATTAATCGCGACAAAAACCGCTACTGACACTAAAAGGGTTAAATAAAACAAAGTACATTCCACACAAACCTTAAAAGAAAATTTTTAGTGTCCAGTTGGAACTATTCTCAATCTAGCAATGAGAGATGAGCTGACCTTGATAGTTCCATGGCGGTGCCAGATTAGCTTGGAACCTTCCAAGGCGCCAAGCTAATCTGGCACTACCCTGGAACTATATCATGGTCCACCTATCTCTTTACTGTAGCGTCCCATGACAAAATGGATAGAAAAAATAATCCGGCAATCAATATTGCGCATTGTACGGCCTATTGATTGATCGATCAGTCCCTGGACGCCACAATCCAAAGCTTAATCGTAAACAACGCCCTCAATTTCAGGAGCAGCTGAAGCCGAGCTTGGTTAGCAAGAGGCGCGGATTCTCGTGAGGCCCTGCAGCTGTAGGGGCGCGTGAGACTCTACAACCTCTTGCACACGGAAAGGGGTTTGGACACAGGAGTGCGCCTGGACATTTACGGTCTGATAATGCACTCTCCCCGTCCTGGGCTCAGCGTGTGCGAGTTTATGGGCATTTTCACTCTTCTGGTTGCAACACCTTTCTGCAGGGTTTTATTTCTTTGGGGGGGGGGGGGGGGGTGCATTTTTTTCCTTGAAAGTTTAACGACGAGGTTTGCCACTGTGAAGGTGATAAAATAGAACCTGTTTTTAAGCAACCGCACGTTTTAACACGAAAAAGTGGTCTTAACTCCTTCCCTGCCAACCGACGTACAATTTGTTTCTGAACTCTTGTATTGACTGAACGACCAAAAGTCGTCTAAAGAACATGAGCGCAAAGCGGTCTCAGCAAGAGGACTAGATCCTTGTGAGCCCCCGCTGTCGCGGGGGCTCATGAGGATCTATTCCTCTTGCAGTTGGATCACGTTCACTTTTTCTCAGCAATGAAGGGGTTACAAGACACGGGATCCTAAAAAAAAGTGTCGCCTGTCGATAAAGAGCCATCATTTGGGTGGTTACAGCGACGACCTAAAAGATGGTCTTTAATGACGGGTGATCTCTTACATGGGTGGTCACTCAAATCAGGTTCCGCTGCACAATTTTGCGACTTACACATCCATGCAGAGCAGAGATTTGCAATCGTGGCAATATGGATAACTTTTCTTCAGACAACGGATCATGTACACTCTCTCTCCGTCATAAACACTCTCTCTCCTCCTTCCAGCCCGCCCTCAAAACTCACCTCTTTCAACAGTTCTAGCACTAATAGCACCATACTCCCCACCCTAAGCTGACTGTCGTAATGTATTTGTAGTTCGTGAGTCGTTGTCTAAAGCGTGCGCATACGTACGCGAGTTGTGAGTGCGCGCTTAGAGTTATAATTATTATAAGATAAGAACATTATAAATACCGTAATTATTATTATTATTATTATTATTATTATTATTATTATTATTATTATTATTATTACTGCGAGCTTCAAATTACAACATAAGAGAGAACAGAAAATACTGAAACAAATATTGTATACACGCAAACGAGCGCGCACACCCGTAAATAGGCCGGTTGCGAGTTCCCAAGCAGCGCGAGAATGCACGCTAGATTAAGCGACTTTGAGCCAAGACTAGACTTGGCGAGCAACGAAATGTAGGCAACTCGGCTTGCTCTTAAGCTTAGCCGATACTGTTTTTCCTGTAAATCACAAGTAATATGCGGCAAAATATAATCTGACGTTGACAAAGGACCTGAGGACGATTGCTTTCTGGTCATACAGCTGTTACAATACAACCTTTGTTTATTTTTTGTGGAAATAATGCTGACGAAAACGATCTCTCAGCGTACATTAAAACTGCATAAATGGCAATAAGCCTGTCACGGTGGCTTCGGGAAATGGTCTGCCATGTCGTTTCAACAGCTAGTATAATTATTTAACTTGGTTATACCAACAGTAGATGCATCTTGTTAATGCAAACTCTACTCTTTTTTTTTTTTTTTTTTTTTTGTGTGTGTGTGTGTGTGTGTGTGTGTGTGGCAATTTCAAGGAAATAAATTGTTTATGTGCCGCAGGTTTCCGGCTCGAACTGCCGATCGTCCGGCTGTGCTTGCCTACATCTCACTGCGCTTTATCGCCTCTCACGCTAAACAGCACGCTAGTTTGGGGTAACCCGCGACCTCAGTATTACCTCACTGCGCCCGAGGTACGAAATAGCCACATTTTGGAGTTATCCTCTGAGGACTGAATTACAATTCAGGAGACAGATCGACCATGATAGTTCAAGGGTGGTGGCAGAATAGCTTGGCGCCTATAGGCGCCAAGCTATTCTGTCACCACCCTTGAACTATCATGGTCTGCCACCACCCTTGAACTATCATGGTCGAGCCATATCTTGCTGTGGTGTATGCCGGGCAGAATAAGGTAACAAACGTGTGTGCACGGATGCATTATCATAGCATGTAAAACGAAGGATCTGTTTTGGCGGGTTGGCGCGCGGCGCACACACTCAATCGCGCGCACACGCACACGCGTGCATACGAACTCGCACACTGGCACGCACGCCAGTTTGAAACTTGCAGATCATTTGTATTACCCGCTAGCAAAGTTTGCAAATGACCAACAAACCGCTCGTATGCACACCAGCTAATAACGTTTCCCGGCATCACACCAACAAATGATTTTGTGATCGGTTGATTAATTCGCTTTCAGGTTTAACCCTTGAAAAAAACACCTCGATCCAAGTGACAATAACAGATTAACCCCAAATGCGAGAGGTACATAATTATCCTCATAGTCCGACGCGGTTTTAACCATGCTCCTTTAACGTTGAATTTCACCGTGGTTTCCAAAACACAACCTGCGTCCACCAGCAGTTAAAGAGTTAACCTCATTTAACCCCACGGCCACATTTCACAAATTTAGGAAGAGTCACCTAAAGAATATGCAGGAGATGGATCGACCATGATAATTCAAGGGTAGTGCCAGATTAGCTTGGCGCCGTCCGGCACCAAGATAATCTGGCACTACCCTTGAATTATCATGGTCGATATATACCCTGCCGAGGAACTAAAAATAATGGACTAAAAGTGCGCTGGTCTCTAGGTCTTCGCACTTGACGGCCTGAAGCAGTAAGGTTCAAACTCACAGACCAGAACGGATATTTTCATCAAGAGACGCAGATTTTTGTGGGAGCAACACCCACCCGTACGTCACCACCCCTTCCACCCGCACCTCACAACGTGCATATGCGGGTAGAGGGAGGGTGGTGATGGGGGGGGGGGGGCGGAGGGGGGAGGGAGGTAGGCTCATAAGGGATCTTAGCCTGTTTTAGCACAAACTTGACTTTCGCTAATGAAATTTAACCCTTCGCTGACGGTCAAAAAGAATTAAACCTCTGAAACGACTTCACACAGACGGACATTTGCGTGAAGAACACAGATGTAAATATGAGCAAAAGAAGCCTAAAAAAAACATAGGACTAACAAGAGACTCATGAGCCCCCGCGACTGTTGTTGCAGCTTTCGTTTTGCCCCCGGCAATTATGGGGTTTCTCTACCAGATCGACTGACGAAGGAAAGAAATTTGACGCTCAATCGTAATCCAGTGGCATCCCCCCACCCCCCCCCCCCGTCCCCCCCTCAACCCCCCGCCCATCCCCTCCCCCACGGGTGCCTGCGTAGTATGAAAATCGATGATAGCATTCGAACAGAGCGAAAAACTAAATTCTTGATCAAGCGAAAAAATCCTGTAAGCAAACACACAGTTTTCTTAAAAGACACTGACACGCCCAGAGCGATACATACCACGTGTCTGTCGGTTCCTCACACATCTGAAATTCACTTTTCAGTCCGTAACACTGAGAAATCGTTAACACGGCACTGATACACACGCACACACTGTAATGCAAAATTTCTCCACCCCTTTCTCGCGTGTTGCCAGTTTAACTGTGGAACTCGTGTGCAGCAAACCTTAAACGTGACCGCATAGACACTGACAGAGCCAACTCCTGAAATCTTAGTGTTTCTAGGAGCAAAAATGCGAATATAAGCAAGCAAGAGGCATAGATTCTCATGAGCCCCTGCTTCTATGCCTCTTGGTGATGCATTGCCATTGCTGCGGGAGTGCTCACACACGCAACTGCTTTGACGCCTCGGCTCTGTAGTGCAGAAGAATGGCTACCAAGCAAACTCCGCCGCACAAAAATACTAATTACACTGTGACGCAGAGTTGCGGCAACATCGATAAACTGAATTGTCCACGCATAATGCAGAGCAGAGATGATTTTCTACTTTTTTTTTTTTTTTTAGTTTTTTTTCCCCCTTCACCTCTCGCTCCCACCATTACTATTGAGTGACACCCCATCCACCCTCAATGAGCAGAAGGGGAAAAATGGTTTCAATCTCCGCCGCAGACAAAAAACACTAGCAAACCAGATGGCGGTCACGCAACCAACGTGCAAGGCATGGTCTTCTCGACCATATTCTGAAAAGAAAAAAAAAAGTTTGATCGATCTCCACCGCAGAAAAGAAACAATTACGCTATGCTGTGAAACTCATTTGCAGCTTCCCAATAACGCAACCGCAGACGCGCAAGGTGCTAAAAAAAGCCAGGAAAGATCTTTAACCCATTACATTCTGGGGCTGATTTTTTTTTTAATCTGCTTTTTGTCCTATGAAGGCTACATTACAGATTCGGAGATATATCAACCATTATAGTTCATGGGTGGTGCCAGAATAGCTTGGCGCCTGAAGCGCCAAGCTATTCTGGCACCACCCTTGAACTATCATAGTCACATTAATTTCAAGCAGTAGTGTATCAAGACGAAAAGGGTTAACAGCTCTAGACTAAATACCCTAGAGCCGCTGCGGCCCAGTGCGCAAGAGGTCCTCGGGACGACGGCTACCACTGCCGGCCCGCGCACGGTCGTGCGCGGGCCAGCAGCGGCAGATGTTGTCCCCTGAGGCGGATCTTTTGCGCGCTGGGTTCGGAGATCATGGTCCCTTTTGCGGAACTGGCCGCGTTTCATGGATTCTCACAAAATCTATGTGAACACAGAATGCGCAAGAGAATCTATAAGGCTTTTCTTGCTAGATAAGACTTCGTGGGTTTAATAATAGGTGAATCGGGTCAAAGCGCCGCGAACAGAACCCAACACGCACGCTCACGTGAAACGCACGCATTCACTCTGAAAACAATACAGTACAAGACAAATACAGGCGATTCGACTGGTGCGGAGGGTCAGCTCACCTACTGCATTTTCGGAAATTTTAACCGCTCCTGTTTAAAATAATAATTGATAATGTGGCCTGAAACCGGTATCAAAGCGGATATTACTGATGATCTCAGGGAAAGAAAAGGTTAGAGTCCGAAATAGCTCAGGCGGTTAAACGTCGGAGCAGGAGAGCGAAGGGAATCGCCGGGTCGTGGATTCGAATCCCGTCCCGGCCCCGGTCGCTGGACTCACAATCCAGGGGGAAAAACGGATTTGTTCAATAGCATGTCCGTTGAAAGGTCGTGGTAAATCAAAGTGGCCCAGTTGGAGTGCGCCTGAGTTGATCAGTGTTCAGGTCGTAATAGATTTCCCTGTCCCCCATAACCCGCCCGTCAGGGCCGTCCATGGTCGCCCTCGGTGCTGTAGACGTTAAACCCGAACTAACCAACCAACCAAGGAAAGGTTAGCCCATTTAGACCCGACGCACAACACCAGGAGACGGCGCCAAGCTACTCTGGAACAACCCTCCCATTATCATGGTCGATCCATCTCCTGCCACTGGAACATGAGCAGAAGGTATACACTGGCTGTCCCCCTCAATTCGCTACCGAATGTTTCAGCCGCGCGTCGACAGACATAATTGACAAAGTGTTGTCGGCACCTAATATTTTCCGAACGCGTAGTGCCGCTGAACTACCCAGCTGAGGACAAGAACGTTGCCGAATGTTTGTTGGCACCCAATCTTTGAGAGCCATTTCGCATGACGCACGCAACAACTTGAATCCCGCGGATGTGTAAATTCGTCGGTGCGGAAAAGAAATGACACAAGCGCCAGGAATAACCTAGTGCGTTTGGTGTCTTTGGCATTGTGTGGGGCAGGGAAGTTGCTGGTAAGCTGAGTATTAACGTGTGAGTTCCCGTACCGTTTTGCGGGAGCACACCCTACTCTGGGAGTACGCCACAAGTACACTCCTATTCAATTGAGATGCTTAGCATCTCATCTGAATAGAAGGGTACTTGTAGTGTCAGTAGTCCCCCAGTGGGTCTGTTTGCGGAGTGCTCCCACAAACAGTATGGATCCCATTGAACCCGACGGCCGCCTTTCCAAAATTTAGGAGGTGTCATCAAACGACTATGTAAGGAGATGGTTCGACCGTGATAATTCAAGGTTAGTGCCAGATTAGCTTGGCGCCATTAGGCATAATAGTTCAAGGGTGGTGCCAGAATAGCTTGGCCCCATTCCAAGCTATTCTGGCACCACCCTTGAACTATTATGCTCGATCTATGGCTTATTGTAACAAAGACAATGAGGCTGAACACAACCAGGGAAGAACCAATCTTGCTTGCTGGCACCCCGCTGAAGGAGGTGGAGTCCTTCACCTATCTCGGGAGCATCATAGACAAAAAAGGCGGCACTGATGCAGATGTCAGAGCACGAATCGGTAAAGCCAGAGCAGCCTTTCTCCAGTTAAAAAAAAGTGTGGAGTTCCAGAGAGCTGTCACAACACACCAAAGTCCGGATTTTCAACTCCAATGTAAAAGCAGTTCTCCTATATGGGGCAGAGACTTGGAGATTGACAAAAACCACAGTCAACAGAGTACAGACCTTCATGAACAGTTGCCTTAGAAGAATTTTGAAAATCCACTGGTCAGAGAAGATCAGCAACATCAGACTCTGGGAGAGAACAGAGCAGATAACAGCAGAGAATGAAATTGGGCGAAGAAGATGGGGATGGATCGGTCACAGCCTGAGAAAGCCAGCTTCCAGTATCACTAGGCAGGCATTGTCATGGAACCCCCAGGGAAAGAGGAAAAGAGGTAGGCCGAGAAACTCCTGGCGTCGAGACCTCCAAGCTGACATCAAGAGACTGGGAACCACCTGGAGTAGAATCGAAGGAGAAGCACAGGACAGGAGTTGCTGGAGGTCTCTCGTCCACGGCCTATACCCGGGTAGGGGTGACAAGCGTAAGTAAGTAAGTATGGCTTATTGTGGTGTGTCCGGGCTAAATGAGTTAACCCGTTCAGTGCCGAGAAAATGTGAACACCATCCAACTGCAAGAGGTAAAGGTCCTCATGAGCCCCCGCAGTTGCGGGGGCTCATGAGGATCTATACCTTTTGCTGACACCACTGTGTAGCCATGTTCTTGGGACCGCTGGGGCTTTTTTTTTTTTTTTTTTTGGGGTGTTGAATCAACGAAGATTGCAGAAACACAAACTGCGTCAGCTGGTACTAAACGGGTCAATATAGACATAGACAGAGTTAGACAAACAAACAAGTATACAATTGCGAGCTACTTATCTTGTGAGAAGGAAGAAACAACTTTGCATTTTCCTTTCTCACAAGATAAGTAGCGACTGACTTGTATACTTGTTTGTTTGCATGTCTACAGGTTTCGAAACTGCAGGACAGAACACGTCACCTGCAGCTGCTGTTCCTGACATTGAAAGCCCACTACCGCCGTAACTGTCAAAAGGCCCCGCCACACGAGCCGGTTGTGCCCCGATTTTGAATCCGATTCCGAACCGATTGCGATCGGATGACGTCAATTATCCGATCCGGTCCCAATCGGCTGGGAATCGGGTGTCTAGAACCTGCTCTATTTTCCCGATCCGAATCGGCCCCGGTTGTAAGCTTCAACCAATCAGAGCGCGTCTCGCAAAGCATGTCGTAGTTTGCAAATGGCGGAACACGCCTGTTGTGATCAGTACCGGCCACCACCCTTGCTGAAGTTTCGCACGCCTCTTCCCGAATATGATGCAAAACTGCTGATAATGCAAGCACATCATCATCACTGTCAAAACTAGCAGCCATTTTGCAGAACAGGTACGACTTTGATCTTCGATTAAAACCAGTCGGCTAAACAAGTCGGGAAATGTGTGGCAGTGCACACGTTTTTTTAGTCCGGCCCGATCACCCCTCGATTCGAAACTGATCGGGAATCGGCCTCAAAACCGGGCATGTGTAGCGGGGCCTAAAGGTACAGGTCTGTAACATATGGTTACGAAACGCTACACACGGGTCTAGATAATATGGTTCTGTAACATATGGCTACGAAACGCTACACACGGGTCTATATAATATGGTTCATTTAAAGCTGAGGAACAGTCAAAAAACTCCGCCCCGCACGTGTTTTAAAAAAACTTTGCAGGACCCAGCGAGGGCCCTGTCTTCGTGAACGTTCGGCTAACTTCGGCAAACCGGTTTGCAACACAGTTGACTGAGTTTTCAACTGCGTTTGTCGTGCTGGCAAAACTCCCGTGAAAAAGACAGGCCACTTCCTGTATGCAGCGCGGAGTGGGCACCGCGATCACTGATCTAAACAGCGATATTTTTACTGATATCAACAGTAGCAGACGACACTCGACCACCCGACGGACAGAGCAGGCCATTTGTGTCTTGCCTGGACGCACACTGGATATGGACCAGGCCGAGCTATCCGTAAGTTACACAGTACAGCCTGAAGCTTTATTTGATATCGGAAGGGTGAGGAAGGAGGGGTTATTTGTCGTTTTGTGTTTGTTGTTATAATCTCTCTCTCTCTCTCTCTCTCTCTCTCTCTCTCTCTCTCTCTCTCTCTCTCTCTCTCTCTCTCTCTCTCTCTCTCTCTCTCTCTCTCTCTCTCTCTCTCTCTCTCTCTCTCTCTCTCTCTCTCTCTCTCTCTCTCTCTCTCTCTCCCTCTCTCTCTCCCTCTCTCTCTCTCTCTCCCACATCCAATTTACTGTGTTGGCTGTACATCACAATGCTTCTTTATTTATTTATATTAGCCTATATTGGACTGGATGTACGTGTTGAAAAAAATTCGTTCACAACTACAAAGTGTCAGGAGTCATACTTACAGCATGTACAGCCGTACATTCTGCCATCATAGTCCCCAGCGCGTAAAATCCGTGGATGTCGGTCAGTTTCAAACGATTAAAAAAAATGTTTAGGGCTTAACGTCTTTTGTCCACCACGAGGGTGATTTCAAAGACGGGGACAACGAAAAAGGGTCTGAGCAAATTTTGACCCAAGCTGGATTTTAACCCGGGACCTTTTGGTCTGGAGGCAAACGCTTTTACCACCGAGCCACCCAGCTCCCCTAGAGTTTCAAACGGTGTCACAGAATCGTCTGCTGTTGTCCGATCTGCTAATCGCGATGATTTCCGTGCAACAGGAAGTGGTCTGTCGTTTTGCGAGAGTTTTGCAAGCTCGGGATACGCAGTTGCCAACTCTGTCAACTGAGTTACGAACCGATTTGACCCACTTAGGGGCAGGGCCCAAGCTGGGTCCTGTAGAGTCTTTTTAAAACACGCGCTGGGCGGGTTTTTCTCATTGCACCTCAGCTTTAAACACAGGAAAATCCAGTTAAGCACACATCATTTTGATATCAAGTAATTTGACAATGACTCTACTCCGTTCTATAAATACAACGCTTTCAGTACGATAAACAGCTAAAAATATATCGACTCGCTAACGGCTAAATAAGTGCGATTACGCTTGTGCTTTTGCTGCGTGTCCCAACTGCTGTCAAAGTTCATTAAGTGTGTCGACAAGACATAAGAAACACAAATGGTGCTGAAATGCGTCTTCAGATTTACGCGTAATGGTACTTTAAATACATCAATGGTGTTCGCCTGCACTCTCTTCCCTAACCACAGAACAGTAACATCTTGAAACTGTACGCTCAGTGACTATACAGACGCCGGTGACGACGAAATATATTATCGACCTGGTTCGGGGGACGTAAGATATAGGATAGCACTGCACCAGACAAAAAATATGGATATCTAGCCGAGTGGGCAACATCGGTATAATCTCTCCACAGCCGGAAAATGAATACAACGTAATTGCTGACAGGCGTGCGTCTGATTATCTAGACAAGGAAGTAGTGTAACGTATTTCTGTCTGTACGTCTACTTTGGAGAAAAAAATAATTAACCCTTTGGCTGTCGGTAGCGCGTTTTGTCGCGATGATTCCTGTCGGAATCATCGCGACAAAAGGTGCTACCGACAGCCAAAGGGTTAAATACACTGCGTTGTACTCGGCCTTTCTAAGCATGTTTTTTTTTCTTTGCTGGGGTTTACAGTGCCTGATTACCACAGCAATTGCTATGCGGCAAGAAAATCATTGATTGTACATTGCTTAACGTCCCGACAGCAACAAGGCTTTCTCAGGACGTGCCTGCACTGCTTGTGAAAAAGAAAACTAAACAGAACATTGAATGTATGTCGCCAGCCGGTCAAATACATTAAATAAACCTAAAACATGGAGCCTAAACAAAGCTAAGACCATTTAGCAACACACATCCAATATCAAGAACTACAGGCAGTGCAGACAGTAGGGAGAGTTTTAAAAAGGCAAATACAGGTGAATGGACAAAGGGTAGACAGAAACACATGCCCCAGAATAGAGAGAAAAACCCACCCTGTGGGGCTGACCAGGGTGACCATGGGAACTAAAAAATACCGAACCCCACCCAAGTCCCCCAGGGCAGACCCGGGTGGGGGTAGCAAGAAAATCAGTCTCCAACCGACGGATATAACAAAAGTCGAATAAAACAGCAATTTTCAGGTCCCGACAGGACTCTTTCTATACCAATTGCTTCGCTTATAATTAACTTCGGATAAAAGAAATACAAAATAGGTTCCCTGGCTACCTGTTATATTGGAAGTTTACTATTTTACATTAGCACCATCTGCCGGTATTGCAGCAATGCTTAGAAGACGACGGTAATGCAACATGACATCTGTCTTTTCCTTGGTTCTGGACGGTAAAGATGGCAAGTTCATTTTCGCGAGGAGCGAGACTTTCACTGTAATACAATGACAATCTCGCTTTTAACCCCCAAAAACGGACAGTCTTAGTGCTTAACAGGCCAGATATAGTGTCGGATTACACGGAACCAGACAGAAAAATGGATATCTTCAGATCAGAAACCACTAACACTCTTCTACGGCCGTAAGAACCTTCTCAAGCAAAAGGTCCTCGGGCCCACGACGGCCGCAGTGTGGCCCGCGCACGGCTGTGCACGGGCCCACTGCGGCCGTCGTGGCCCCGGAGGTGTTTTGCTAGGTGGGTTATTGATACGGCGGACCTATAGTGCAGCCACAGGGGGAGGAGATGCGTGTACCATGACCGGCTCCAGAGGGAGAAAGTCCACGAGTTGAGTGCACCTGACCGACTCCACGGGGAGGATATCCATGAGTTGTGTGCACCTGACCGGCTCTAGGGGGATAAAATATATGATTTCTATGCACCTGACCGACTCCAGGGGGTGGAAATCCATGAGCTATGTGCACATGACCGGTTCCAAGGGAAGGAAATCCACGAACTCTGTGCACCTGACCTGCTCTGAGGGAGAAATCAACAAGTTTTGTGCACCTGACCGGCTCTGGGGGGAAGGGGGGGGGGGAGGAGGGAGTGAAATCCATGAGCTGTGTGCACCTGACTGGCCCAGGAGAGGAAATCCATGAGTTGTGCAGACTCCAGGGGGCACTCTGCGGCTTGATACTCCACAGGGGGAGAAAATCCCCGCAGTAGTGTGTCCCTTGACCGGCTCCAAGGGGAGGAAATCAATGAGTTGCTTGCTCTGACCGGCTCAGATGTCGTGGCCGGTCAGAGGCACACAACTCATGGGTTTCCTCCCCCTGTGGTGTAGCAAGCCGCTGAGTGCACCTGAAAGGATTTATCTGTTCACAACGGCCCTGCCGTCATTTGGCAAAAGCCAGTATGTCCATTTCTGAGAAACGCAAAACTGTCATCGTTATAAATATAAATCTCGCTTTTCTCTAAAAATGAACACGCTGCCTCTATGAAAGCCGTTGGAATGATTATATTTTTCATAGATCGATCAGACGCAATATTACACAACCCCGATGGATTGTATTCTTTTTTTTTGTTTCTTCCGACTACCAATTTAAAAACTGACTTCCGCAGGGAAATCTGGCGAAGGGTGAGGAAAGGTCAGCTGCACATTACTGCGGTGACCATAGGCCAAGTTGCATGCGTGAGCTTAGTCCTGTGCCAGCCACTAAGCAAGGTGCTCCGCTATATAGCGGAGCAGCTTGCTTAGTGACTGGTGCAGGACTAAGCTCACTCGTGAAGGCACCTGAGCCTAGCTCTTCACGAGCTATCGTCGTGCACAGTTCGCGGAAAGAAAAAGTAAAATCAGGGTCCTTAGTCCATTAACTATCAGAGGTCGCAGATTGTTTTCTGAAATCTTTGTTATTTCACCGCCAAAGAGCCCCAGTCGCCCTAGGAACATGGATACCGAATGCCATCAGCAAGAGGCATAAATCCTCATGAGCCCCCGCAGTTGCGGGGGCTCATGAGGATATATACCTCTTGCAGTTAGGGTGTGGTGTTCTATTTTTCTCTGCAATGAAGGGAATAAAGGCAGGTGACATTTTGCTTTTCAAAAATTCTCTGGAGAGAGCATCTGTCGTTGTTTGGTGCGTATGTGTGTGTGTGTCAGTGCGTGCGTGCAAGTCAGTTTTCTTTTTTGTTTTCAGGGAAGGAGGGGGTAGGTGGGAGGGGACGGGGGTGGGGGGTGGGGGGTGGCGGTTACTTAAAATAGGTTCAATGGTCTACTGTAATCTGCTGCACAGCATAAATTTGTTTTGTCGCGGCAGATGCAACTCGCACTGAGTGAGGTACACACAAAAAAAGGTTTCCTTGTTAACAGCAACAGGAACGGTTACGACGCGAGAAATGTTTTCTGCCAACAACAAAGCCAAAACTTCAAGTTCATAACGACACCCGTGTACGTGCGCGCGCAGCAGACGTTCTAATTAGAGGCATGTTTTGGGCCAACAAGGAAAACAATACATGATGTCACTAAATCACACCCTCACACACAGTTTAAGGAACAGCTAGAGCTGCTCTCGGTCCATCCCAATAGGCTGCAGGAGCTCCTGTAACTCTATGTTTCTTGCACTGCAGAAAGAGGTGCCATGTTTTCTGCTGACAAAAGAAAAACTATATGACCCCCGTTCATCGCCGAAAAAAATTAAACCCTAACCCAGCTGCAAGAGAGATAGATCCTCATGAGCCCCCGCGACAGCGGGGGCTCATGAGGATCTATGTCACTTGTTGAAGAAACTTTGTATCCATGTTCTTTGACCGCTGGAGACCTTTGGCGTTGAACCTCCAACGATATCGAAAACACAATCTTCTTCCACCGCATTGCAGCTAAATCACACTCTCACTTTCAGGAACAGCTGACGTCGATCTTTCACCGACGAGAACTGCAGGAACTCAGGTGACACAAGTTCTCTTCAGCGCAGATCTTGAAAAAGAGCATGTTGGCCCAGCGAAGGAAACAACTTCAGTGGTCTCAAGTAATCCTGTGTTTACATCAGATGAAAGGCGAATGTTCTAAGGCCAACAAGGAAAAACTACACGGAACTTTAAATCACAATCGCAGTAGCAGGGAACAAATACACCCACCCACTCCCCACCCCCAATTACACACACCCTTCACCTATACCAGTGCACAGTCATGCTAGTGCTTGCTGGGTCCGCTTGCACCTTAAGGACGTAGATCGTAGTTCCTCAAATTGATTTCATGTGACTTTATGTCTTTCGCAGATGCCATAAGCATGTTTTGGGACCAATACGAAATCAGCCAACAAACCAACACTAACTAACTAAATAACTAAATAAATAACTAAATAAATAACAAACAAACAAGAAATAAATCGTTTGATAAATAAATAACTAGATGAAATAAATAAATACATAATAACAAACAAGCAAGCGAGCAAGCAAACAAACAAAAATCAATTAATTAATCAATAATAACAAACAAACAAATAATCAATAAATAAATGAATAAATAATAACCAACAAACAATAAATAAATAATAACAAACAAACAAACAAGAAAAACACTACGGCACTCAACTACACTTGTCATTTTTAGGTCCAGAAGAAGCGGCCTGGGCGCATTTCCCGAATTTGTGAAGTGTTACTTAACGACTATGTACCACTTCCAGGAGGTGGATTGACCATGATAATTCAAGGGTAGTGCCAGATTAGCTTGGCGCCTGAAGGCGCCGAGCTAATCTGGCACTACCCTTGAATTATCATGGTCAATCAATATCCTGCTGTAGGGTGTTGGCGCTGAAAGGGTTAAGGTCCAGACAAAGCGGCCTCTTGCTGACCCTACCTAGGCCCCAATGGGCATTTCCGCCAACTGAGCTCACGAGAATCTGTCTCTTGCGATGGAAAGTAGCATGTAAGGGCCGGCAAACAAACAACCAGAACCTACAAAAGGTCGCATGACGGACATCGACCCGACGGCCTTTCCGCTCAATTTGATTGTACATTGCTTAACGTCCCGACAGCAACAAGGCTTTCTCAGGACGTGCCTGCACTGCTTGTGAAAAAAAACTAAACAGAAAATTGAATGTATGACGCCAGCCGGTCAAATACATTAAATAAACCTACAACATGGGGCATAAATAAAGCTAAGACCATTTAGCAACACACATCCAATATCAAGAGCTACAGGCAGTGCAGACAGTAGGGAGAGTTTTAAAAAGGCAAATACAGGTGAATGGACAAAGGGTAGACAGAAACACATGCCCCAGAATAGAGAGAAAAACCCACCCTGTGGGGCTGACCAGGGTGACCCTGGGAACTAAAAAATACCTAACCCCACCCAAGTCCCCCAGGGCAGACCCGGGTGGGGGTCCTTTCCGCTCAAGTTCGAGTTCGCCGTTTTATATTCTTTACCCATTTTGCGATTTTCTACAATCCAGTCCGGCAAAAGGTCATCGGGCTGACGTTGGCCGCTGTCAACCTGTTGGCCTTTAGCTTGCTGTGAAAAAAACAACAAGGCACTAAACTCGGCGCTCTGAATTGTTCCCGCAGAAGTTGTGTTGGCAAAACAACAACGCTCTGAACTACACAGCAGACACACAGTGTATATAGATATATATACTAATGGTCAAAATTTAAGGGCCACTATTTATCGCAGACGAACCGACAACACCACACAAATAATGTAACAATACTTGGAGTCAGTACTTTGCTAATTTATTCAGTAACAATTTCAATTTAAGTTTTGAGTAAATCAAGCAATTGTAACAACAACAGTACGTTAGAATGTTCACCCACCTCTCATTTGAAAAATCACACGACTGGTACAGTCAGTAGCGAATGTACCCACCGTTTGCAGCCAAGCATTCAATGCAGCGTTGACGCATGGGGTTCACCAGGGTTCGGAGAACATGTTGTGGGATCGCTTCCCACTCTTGATGCAGTAACTGAGTCGTCTGGGGGACGCCTTGAGGTGTGTGGGGGGGGGGGGGGTGGTTGCTGATTACACGTTGCCCCAGCACGTCCCAGAGGTGCTCGATGGGAGCCAGATCAGGTGAACGAGCTGGCCACTCCATCCTCATGATGCCCCGTTGCTCAAGGTACTCATCCACCCCACGGGCGCGATGAGGTCGAGCGTTGTCGTCCTGCAGAACAGCATTGTCGCCTATGGCTTGGAGAGCTGGCTGGCTCGTCCCGATAGCGCAGTCCAGTCAGGGTGCCTCGGATGACGTGGAGGGGGGTCTTGCCTTCCCTGCTGAAGCCTGCCCAGACCATGACTGAGCCTTCTCCGTAGCAATCCACCTCTTGGACGCATCCATCCGTGAATCGCTCGCCCTGGCGTCTCTAGGCCCTCACCCTGCCGTCGTTAAGGACACAGTGAACCGTGACTCATCAGTAAACAGAACCTGAGTCCACTGGAGTCTGTTCCACCTCACCTGCTCGGCGTTCAACCCAAATAACTAACTAACTAATGTTCCACTTCACATGTTGACGACACCAGGCAACCCGGGCTCTGAGATGAGCTGGAGTGAGGGGTATTTTCACTGTTGCTCTGCATGAAACCAGGCCACTTTCGCGCAGACTTCGGCAGACTGTGCTTTTGCTAACGTTAACGTTTGCAGCTTGCATTAGTTGACGTCTCAGAGTGGTTGACGTGACAGTTCGGTCGCACAGAGCCGCCACACAGAGGTATATGTGTTCCCTTCTGCTGGTGCAGCGCGGGCGTCCTGAGCAGGGTCGTCGTTCTGCCCTTCCAGTTTCTTGGAATCGTGCCAGCAGACTCTGGATCACTGAATGTGACACCCCAAGACGTCTCCCAACTTCTCGTCCGGAAATGCCATCCTGCAGCTATGCTAGCGCCCGGCCTTGATCTACTGGCGTTAGGCTTCGTCGTGGTGGCATGGCTATGAAAGTAACAATTATGCCTCTACTGTACCGCTATTTGTAGCGAAACAGAAGTGCTCAGTGTTCACGACTTACCCCTTTAGCACGTGCATCACGACTTTACCGAGTGTTTCCACCTGCCAATATCGCAAAGCGTTTCACAAAACTGACGATGTTTCACGTGCATTTGACCCGTTCGTGGAAATTGATGAATTGTTGTCTATTGTTCCCTGTACAGTGAACTGTCTAAGGTCAAATTTTAACCCTTTGGGTCGAAAGAACATTGTATTTTATTAGCGTACTTGCGACGATAAACAATGACACAAAAGGGGGGTTGCCCTTAAGTTTTGACCATTAGTGTATATATACAAGAGCTTTAAAATGGTTCTTCCTCTAATGTTGCGCTGGCTTGTTCGCTTCGTTGTTTACATAAGATTGTGCTCCGGTCTGTAGTTTTGGACCGATTATGTACAGTATTACTTTCTTTGAAGCGTGCTAGCACCTTGAACACTGATCCGGACGGTTAAATCGTTCGAAGCGCCCAACATCAATAGCTGCGAAGTGTCGCATATCATTGCCGCAGGCAACGCTATGCGACGCTTCCGCAGCTATTGATGCGCAGCCACCTTTAATGAGTTAAACAACATAGGCAGACCAGCGCTCGTGGCCAACATCCTTTTTGCTGGCTACCTATCCCAGGTAAGATTTTGGAACAGGTTTACACAGCTATACACGTTACCAAGGGGAATTACTCAGCGCTAGACATACACACAGTTAGATCCCTTGCCCCCTCCTATCAGGCACCCAATCGCCAGGCTACATAAAAATACGCAGATGAAGAAAAGACGATCATATACATCCCTTAAAATCTATATTCTTCGAATGCAACCTCGTAACTAAAGACTGTTTTCTCCGAGAAAAAAACAAACAAAAAACCCCGACTGAAACTGTCTACGTTTTGGTCAGAATAATGACGTCATTCGAGGCTTTTGCCGTCAGCAAATGGGAAAAACAATCAAAGCCGAAGGCGGGAAACCGCATCAAAACACGACTTTGCGCCAAAATGTCAAGAAGTTCGGAGATTGCAACATGCAAACACAGTCGTAAATTCTTGGCTTAGTTGCGTAATCCGCGACTTGCGTTTTGGGGCCTCGTTATTAAAATAAAATGCTCACACGCAAGTGTGCTGGTCTGTGATTTTGGACCTTACGGCTGAAAGCCGTAAGGTTCAAAATCACATACCAGCACGCACACACCATATGCCCTTTGCTACTCGCATAATGGAAAGTGCTGGAAGGGGCGATAAGATCAAGTTTACGATCTTTTTGGCTTAGTTTGTGTCATGACGATATAAATCACTGGATGCACATCAGCGCGAAATATCATTGGTTGTTCACTAGT
>BTPG01000006.1:69863100-69920600 GCA_036245525.1 Semisulcospira habei
AGAAATACCATCTCATTTAACTTCAGACAAATTTAACAAATATTTTCTATCAGCCGCTGAAAATCTAGCCCAATCGGCATCAAATATCAGTACGCAATATAGTATCTCAAGTCTTCTGAGATCTTTCAGCGAAGCAACAAATATAACACAAAAATTCATAATTCCTAATATATCAATAGCAGAAATCGTCAAGTATATTTCTGACATGCCGAATAAGAAAAGTAGAGGGATTGATGATATTGATAACCAATCACTAAAATTGTCGTTGCCTTACACAATACAATCCCTTACATACATTTTTAATCTGTGTATAAATAAAAGTTATTTTCCTACAGTCCTGAAGCAAGCAAAGGTAGTTCCGATCCCCAAAACTAAAAACCTTGAAGATATTCATAATTACCGACCGATCTCTTTGCTCTCAGCCTTGTCAAAGCCATTAGAGCGGCACATTCACAAGCATCTTCTTAATTTCCTTGAGAAGGGTAATTTACTAAACATTCATCAGTCCGGTTTTCGCCCGACCCATTCATGCCAGTCAGCACTCGCACATATTGTAGATTGCTGGCTAGAGTCAATTAATAAAAATTTAATGTCGGGAGCAGTTTTCCTAGATCTTAAAAAAGCTTTTGATCTTGTGGACCATAGATTCTCTTACATAAGCTTACAATATACCACATGGACGAAACTACAATAACTTTTCTCAGATCCTATTTGGAAGACCGAAAGCAAAAAGTATACGTCCATGGTCAGTACTCTAGGCAAGGCCATGTTAAATTTGGAGTTCCTCAAGGATCAATTCTAGGACCCCTCCTATTTTTACTTTTCATAAATGACCTTCCTTTACATATTTCCGACCCTAACGTTAATTGTAATCTCTTTGCGGACGACACAAGCCTTCACGTTCCTGGTAAGAACAGTCATGATATTAGTCGTCGTTTACAATCCAGTCTTGACGAAGTTTCTGATTGGTGCTGTAAAAACCACATGGTACTACATCCTGATAAGACGAAGAGCATGTTAATCACCTCACGACAAAAACATCAACTTCACCCCCCTTCACTAACGCTCAGTCTTAATTGCCAACCTATTGAACAAGTTCATGAACGCAACTTCCTTGGAATATGTATAGATGAGCAACTAAGTTGGGAGAAACATGTGACTGATATATGTAAGAAAATATCAAAAAATATTTTTCTTTTATCACAATTGAGAAGTGTGAGTGACATAAATACACGAAAAATGTTTTTTCATGCACACATTAAATTTCATGTTGATTACATCTCCACTGTTTGGGATGGTAGCGGTGATGTGCATATCAAAAAACTAAATTCACTATACAAAAGAGCCATTAAACATGTAGATATAAGACCCATTCCTACCGCTGTAAAACTGCAAAATCTCAAACTTCTTGGCCTTCGTCAACAACTCGTTTACAACAAGTGCATACTTATGTTTAAAATTCTCCACAAGAAAGCTCCACAGTATCTAACAGCTAAATTTACTCCACGACAGTGTGAAAGGTCCTCGAGGAACAGTACTCTTCGATTACCACTACCTCGCATTGACTTATTCAAATCAAGCCTAGCCTTTTCGGGACCACTTTTATGGAATTCACTTCCTCAACATTTAAAAACACTAACCCACCTTTCCTCCTTTAAAACAAAACTACACATATACCTGATGGAAACTGCTTAGATATATTATTTTTATCCTGTCATTCTGATGAAAGGTTATGTAAATGTATATATGTTAGTGCGTGCATTTACACGGCTGTAAAGGTGTGTGTATGCATGTTTCATTCTTGGTACTTTGTGCTTGTTTTTGCTGTGCTATGATTTTTCTCCTATGTAATTTGTGCTGAGGAGTGTTACTTCCTTTTTTGTATTTGTTTATTGTTACCTTAGTAGTATCATTTTCTGTACTGCTTGTGTCTGTACTTATTTAGTTATGTTTTTTGTTTGCGTTAAATATTTTTTGTTTGTCTTCATTATATTTCATGTTGTAGAACGTTAGAAACGGCAAGTTTGAAAAATGACGTATTTGTATCTGTCAAAATTTCTACCGTTATGTAATAAAGTTTCGTCATCTCTCTCTCTCTCTCTCTCTCTCTCTCTCTCTCTCTCTCTCTCTCTCTCTCTCTCGCTCTCTCTCGCTCTCTCTCGCTCTCTCTCGCGCTCTCTCGCGCTCTCTCTCGCGCTCGCTCGCTCGCTCGCTCTCTCTTCTCTCGCTCTCTCTCGCGCTCGCTCGCTCGCTCTCTCTTCTCTCGCTCGCTCTCTCTTCTCTCGCTCGCTCTCTCTTCTCTCGCTCGCTCTCTCTTCTCTCGCTCGCTCTCTTCTCTTGCTCGCTCTCGCTCTCTCTCTCTCTCTCGCTCTCTCGCTCTCTCTCTGGCCTCACATACACGCATTTACTTTTGCTCGCTCCAGCGCGTGCTTACTCACACTCTTGTCTCTCGTGTTCATTTTCTCTCCGAGTCTCTCTCTTATGATTTTTTCGTTGACGTCATGTTTACTTTTTGCGCACTTTTGTTCTTCCTTTTCTTTTATTTTATTTTATTTTACGTCACCTCCTTCAGTTGCCACATTCCTTCTGCGAATGAAGATAAGTAGCGGCTAATCTCTCTGTTTGTTTGTTTGTCTATTTTGACAAAGGGTATTTACCCGAAATATTAATAAATTGTGTTGTACCCGTCTTTGCTAAGCGTGTTTCTTTCTCCGTTGGGTACTTCTTTGCTGATACCGCATTACATCCGTGGTCTTTGGACGTGTAGGGCTCTTCGGTGTTGAATGAAGAGAGATTTCAAAAACAAAAATTAATATGCGTCCAGTGGCTGGGAAAGGGTTAGGCGTTTGTTCCTGTTATTATAGGAAAGTTTATTTTGCCCTGGTTATTTAGTTGAATTGTGAAACACAGTCCGCACATGCTTTGACTGTTTGTTTCCTGTAATAACTAAACTGCCGTGTGAATCTACAACACAGCAAGTCCATTTCTGTGAAATTACTACAATGAAACTCTCGCTTTAACTAAAATGCACACATTTTTAAACACACAGAGAACAACAAAGGAAACTCACTCACTCACACACTCACTCACTCTCACTTACCTGACAACTAACTAACTTACTAACTAAATAACTAACGAACTAAATAACCAGCAAACAAACATTACATTCATTCATTCATTCATTCATTCATTCAACGGTTCAACAAACATAACACTACATGCAAAAACAGTCGAAATACTTCTCATACTCATAACCGAACCGTGATGGACATCGCCCATCTATCACACGAAGAAGTACCCAACGGAGAAAGAAACACGCTTAGAAAGGCCACCTTCCTTCTGCGAATGAAGATAAGTCGCGGCTAATCTCTCTGTTTTGACAAAGGGTATTTACCCGAAATATTAATAAATTGTGTTGTACCTGTCATTTCTAAGCGTGTTTCTTTCTCCGTTGGGTACTTCTTTGCATTTTACACGCTTGGCAGTCACCTTTTTGGTCTGGATTGATTATCTATCACACGGACACTGCCAGCGGTATAGATAATCTACGCCTAAAATAACTGCACGTTAAGCGCGCTAAATGAACCGTGCACAGAAAGTAATCATCGGTTACGCAACACTTGTTGGGCTTTTTTTCTAAGGACAGTTTAGATCATTCAAGGCGCCCCGCATCAATTGATGCGGAACTTTGAATAAGCTTACGGTTGTACTTACACACTAGAGTTCAGCAAGAAAGCATTGTCAGGGAAAAAGTCTCCACTATAGCGGTCTCACAATAAAAAGTCTCTGGTCTTAGCAAAGGCGTACTAAAGATAATTAAACGGATCTTTGCACGTAGCAAAAGACAATGATTCACATGAACCCCTGCATTCTGCGGTTGCAAGGTTTCATGAGAATATATGCCATAGTTATATGGAAGAAGCCAGCTGAAGAATTCCAGACAGAGATAGGAGCGGTATTTACGCGCGTGCCATTTCATTACGCGATTTCCACGCATGATCGCATCCTGAAAGCTTGATGTATGTTGGCAAATGTATTTGCTCTAACAGCTTTGTTTGTTTGCCTCGGCAAGGCATGGCTAGGGAACATCTGAATACGCCTTGCCAACTGTGATTATTCTGATTCCGCAAGCTTAGGGGCGGATCTGGGGTGGGCAGGGGCTGGGGGATCGGCGTGTGCAGCCCCACCCCACCCCCACCCACGCACCTAACCCCCAAAACGAAACCCCCATTTTCCCTTCCTCCCCCCCCCCATCCCCCTCCCTCCCCCTCCCTCCCCCACCATCCCTCCCCCATCCCTCCCCCATCCCTCCCCCCATCCCTCCCCCCATCCCTCTCGTTTTAATCATCATCATCTCTCTGTGAGAGTCACCCCCCCCAGCCCCCCCCCCTACCAATCCCGTCCTTTTTCACATAATTTTGCGTCAATAAAAACCTGATAAAATGCAAATACACGCATTCCATGTTCATATAAATTTTTGATTAGGAAAACCTGACATCTGGAACTTTAAAAAAAAATGCGCCCGAAGCGGTAGTTGTTGCAAGCAAATATCGATGTATTTAGCAGTGTTTGAAAATTCGAAATTTCAGCTTAAAAAATTTATTACAATTTTATTTCCTTCATTCGCATCACAGAATACACACAATTTTAACGCCTTGACCACCAGAGCACAGCGAACAACAACACACACACATGTACGGTCACGCACTTTAAAAGTGTGACAGCTCTGATCAATAATATCTTGCTTTGTTTCAGGTTTGAACCTTGTGACTGCCACAACCACCCAACTGCAAGAGGCATAGAACCGCATGAGCCCACGCAGTCGCGGGGGCTTATGAGGTTCTATGACTCTTGCTTGCCTCGTGTATCTGTGTTCGCTGGGGTTCTCCCGCTTTGAATTTACCATTGATTTTGTTTGCGTTTTTTAAAGTATATGACTGTAGGTAGGACATCTGGCTCGAATCACATGTAATTTTGAATTGCCAGTACCTATTTTTCATTGTCATAGGGTCTTTGTTTTGATTGTTTTTGTTGTTGTTGTTGTTGTTTTCTTTGGGGATGCTCGACACAAAAATCACGCTACAAGGCACAGGAAAGTAGGTACTGGCTTGGAAAACATTCTGCAACTGGCGGCTGGGACGTTCTTTTTTCTTTTCTTTTCTATTCTTTTATTAAATTTAAATACGTGTATGTCCAGTGATGGAAAGTTTGGACTGCTTTCGCCGCCCTTTCACGAAGAGCTTGACCATACTATCCCAGCAAGCAAAGACATCCGGGTCGACGTCGGCCCGATGAACGTTTGCGCGCTGGACGAATGACGCAAAAATCAATCGGCCTAGACGCGTCGCATTTGATAGTAATCTTCCATGGACACATTGCTCAAAACACAAAAGCACCCACCCACCCGCGCACATTCCACGGCTTCCAAGTAGCCTAGGTCCTCGGGTCGACATCGGCCGCAGTGGGCCCGCGCACGGCCGTGCGCGGGCCCACAGCGGCCGACGTCAGCACGAGGACGGTTTTTTGCTTCTGGTCATCGGGCTGACGCCGAAATCTATAGGGTCGGCAGTGCCCCACAAAGAAACCAATTAGTCTCCGACTCAGCAAATACGCCGAGCTCACTTCCACGACAAAGACCACAGTCTTGTACAGTCAACACGGTCTTTCTTTCAGGACGAGCGTGCCCGTGTTTGCTTCGACAAATACGATCTTATTTTAACCCTTTGGCTGCCACTGACGACACATGTCGGCGGAGAGAGAAAAAAATAAACCAACCTGCGTCCTTTCCGCCGAACGGTAACTTCGGTAGCAATAAGTTAAGGGGTTAACTTCGTCACTGCGAGAGTCCGTGATTTACACTTCTGAAGAGAACACAGCGGAAAGTACAGCTGCCGCCTGTTGCAGAAATGTTTTTTTTTCCCAAGCCAACAAATGCCAGCAAATCGTCCTGCATTGCACCGAGATTTTTTGCGTCGGGAAAAATAGTTCAAAATAAAGCCGCTAGGGCTGTAACAGGTAGGCACTGACTATTGAAAAGTACGTGCAACTCGACCCATAAACGCAGATATCAAAGGAATCAGCAAGAGGTGTAGATCCTCATAGGCCCCCGCGTCTGCGGGGGACTATGGGGATCTATGCCTCTTGAACCCATTAGTGCAGACATCCACCTGTACTACACGTACAAGGAGATTAAGAAAAATTACGCTTTATTAGCACGAGGAACACTAGCGTGATTAATTAACTACCTTCAGCATGCGGCCGCTGGATGTCGCGAACAGTTGCGGTGGTTCCATGCACAAGAGGGTTAAGAAGAATATGCCTTATTTGCACAGCAAATACTCTTGTTTCCACGGATACACACACCGTACTATTTCCAAGCTGACCCGGGTCGATTGTGATCGGAATAGCATGTCGACTTTACGCTGGTCCGAATCAATCACGCCGACATGGGACAGTCAATAAGTACGATGACTTTCTCTCTTTCTGAAAGCAGAAGTGTGAGCTAAATGGCACTGATCAACAGGAGCAAGATTCATAGATTGGCCTGAGTCCCTACATCTGCATGGGCCCATGACAATCTGTGCTTATTTTAGACAAACTTAATTAGCTCCGAGAACACCACGCGCATGATCAATCTAAAACCTTACGCGGAAAGCTGTACGTGTTAGTGTAGTAGTTTGCATTTATAAAGCAACAACCACCTATTTGTGCAAGAGGCGCATATCCTCATAAGCCCCTGCCTGGGGCAGGGGCTCATGAGGATCTATGCCGTTTGCTGCGTCTCATCTACATTGTTATTTTTTTTCAAGCGGAGGGATGGTCAACCCACTATAGTATGCAATTTAATATTCCGAGCCACGGAATATTCTGGGACATGCAATTTCGTGATTGGAAACTTGGCAGCGAGTCAGCATATCAAGCTTCTGGTCGATCGATGTTTTGAATCGGAGAAAATAAATCTCCTCCTACGCGGAAACGGAAGCTTTACCATCTGAGGAGAACGCCTGTTGAGCAAAAGGTTATAGGGCGGTGACATATGATAATAGGGCAGACTGGAGCTAGTTGATGAGCGATAGAATGACCTTCTACGTTAGACCTACCTAAGAAAGAATCCAATGTCCACGTTTAATTTATTGACTGCTGAGAAAAACTGAACACCATCAAACTGCAAGAGGTATAGATCCTCATGAGCCCCCGCAGCTGCGGGGGCTCATGATGATCTATACCTCTTGCTGAAAATATTTTGTATCAAGGTTCTATTGACGACTATGGGATCTTCGAAGTTTAAATTTACAATGATTTTTAAACAGTCTGGCATCACTGGCAGTAAATGGCTATATACCATCTCTGCCTGAACACAGCAAGCAACCACCAACTCCAAGCGACATGGAGCCTTCGTCTTTGGAAGCTTATACGGTATTTATGTCTCTGGCAGGCCTCGTTCACTTCCTCGTATGCCACAGACTTACGAACTGGTAGTCGGCGGCTATTGGCCCTTGATACCGTACGGCAATGTCGGATTTAAGCCCAGTCGTGCCATCAGGCAATTACTTAATATCTAGATTAAAGAAAAAACAGCGTATCCACGTTCCCTGGACGACTGGGACTCTTTGGCACTGAGAGATTTCCTAAGTACAGTCTGCGACAAGCGGCAAGAAATTTGTTAACTCATTCAGCCTCGACACAACACAGCAAGACATGGATCGAGCATGATAGTTCAGCGGTGGTGCCAGAATAGCTTGGCGCCCAAAAGGCGCCAAGCTATTCTGGCACCACCCTTTAACTATCATGCTCGCTCTGTCTCTATAACTGTAATACAGTCCTTCATAAGGCATCTTCAAAATCTGGGGATTTCGGTCCTGGGGTAGAATGTGTTAAGCGTACGACTGGCCCGGCTGGAAGAGTAATCGTTTTCACACAATGCTGTCTTTCACGGACGTCCTGATGTCTTCTCGATTATGGCGATTTCGTCGCTAAAAGCGAATTTCTACAATTATACTACACGACGGACTTTTCCATGAAGTTTGTTTTCACTGATGTACACCACATCTAAGTTCCACGGTCACATATTGATGTAGCTCTGTGATTCCAGTAGATGGACACCCGTCCCCGACCGTAGGTATGCCTTCTGCAGGGCTGAACAATGTCCCCGTGATTACTGCGGTTAGACAGTGACAAAGCAAGGGCAGCGATAGGTTTCAGTGTCAGATGTGCTGAAGCTGCTGTTCTGGACAAAAACTGCTAGATCAGCATAAGGTTCTTGGGTCGACGTCAGCCTTAGTGGACGCACGGCATTATTACGATTTGGCCCCTTCCCCACACACACACACACACGATAATACAACATTACCAACACATTAACTTATTCGAGACGTGACGCCTCCGGATACGCGGCTTAAGCCGCGTATCCTGAGGCGACACGTCTCAAATGAGTTAACGCACATACAAATAACGAGGTCTGATGTAATAATAGCTATGTAATAATATACAGTAATACTGAGGCTGACCTGTACGGAGGGCGGATCTTGTGGGGGAAATGTGTGTGGGGGGGGAGGGGGCAGGGGGGGGGGAGGAGTCCTGTGTTCCGGACTCCTAGCCACCCCAGGGGCTAAAATTACTCTAAAATGCTATATAAAAGTCACCCCCCCCTCCACACACACACACACACCATCACACAGACACACACACACACACACACACACACACACACACACACACACACACACACACACACACACACACACACACACAGACTCCTGTAATTTTACCTGGCAGAAGTGTGTGTTACGGTCACATACACAGACGCGTCTCTCTCCTAACCCGCCTACCTCCACCCGGCAAATAAGAAAGCTTCGTGACAGGTTGCATGTCCCAAACTATGGTCGTGATTACTTTGGCTAGACACTGACAACCCATTTAGGTTTCGGTGTCAAATTGAAGGCTTTCTTGGTCAATCGCCTGCTGTCATAGTGTCCAACCAAGTATTCTTAGAAAGGTAATACTGATGTCAATTTGACCGTTGAAAGCCCGCTCACCCATTTTGATTGAGTTTAACCCATTACATCCTGAGGCCGCTTTTTATTTTTAAATTGCTTATTGTCCTATGAAGGCTACATTTAAGATTACGAGATAGATCAATCATTTTAGGTCAAGGGTGAAGCTAGAATAGCTTGGCGCCTCAGACGCCAAGCTATTCTGGCACCACCCTTGAACTACCACATTTAATGTTATTTCAAGCAATAGTGTATGAGGATGAAAAAGGTAAATACAGAATCCAAAAGGACAGACAGAATCCAAAAAGGTGAGTGCCATGCGTTTAAAATGCAAAGAAATAACAAGCCAAGAAAAAAAACGCTCCGACAGAAGATGTAAACATACAGCTGTGACTTTGAACAGGTTGGTGTAAAAAAGCGGATGACAACGAGGGGTTTGAGGGCTGAATGACACCCAAGCGGCAGCATCTTTCACGCATCAAGCCCCAAATCCAAAGCTCCAAGATCACAGGCACTGTATGACCGTTGGTTCCTCCCTCAACTCCTAAAATGTGTTAAGGGTAAATGATACTACTTACTACTGCCCGAGTTAGTTGAGCGATGACGCAACGATCATCCCGTGCCTGTGCCTGTATACAAGGCTGTCTCAAACGATAAGACTCCAGTAAAGGGCATTTTCCATATATCAAATGACCTCCGCTAAAAAAAAAATTTGGCTACACTTAAAAAGTAAAATGAATATTTAAATAAATACACTTCAAGAAGGGCAGAACAAAAGCTTTACGTTCTGTGTGTAAACAGCACTTTAAAAAAATTCATACAAAACGAGACGAAGAATTAAAAAAAAATATCTGAACATCAATCGTTCAATTTGTAGAAGGGTCGCTGAATGAACTTTGAAATGAAATGAAACTTTATTTCTCAACGGATGAAGTAATTATCACATGTGCCATTTTTCATACTTGGCGTTGCTACTCTACAAACACAGGGTAATAATTGTAATAGTACCAAATTAGACAAAAGGAAAAATTAGGAGACATTAAGCATAAAAAGACATTAAATAAAATTCATTTATTCATTCGTTCGTACAAAAGAAAAACAAATAAAACCAAAATTATATATATATATATATATATATATATATATATATATATATATATATATATATATATATATATATATATATATATATAATATAGATATAAGAGAGAGAGAGAGAGAGAGAGAGAGAGAGAGAGAGAGAGAGAGAGAGAGAGAGAGAGATTGCCAGTCCTTGGCGGGTGATCAATGGCTTATTTGGAGGCAGCAGTGGATAAAACTAAATGGTTAGATGAATTCATCAATGTCACATTTAATTCAGTGATCGCCGACATCGTCCTATCTAGTGTCGGACACACCGCTGTAATGTGCTCTCAGATCCAAGAGACATAGATCTACTTCTTCATGAGCCCCCCGCAACTGCGGGGGCTCATGAGGATCTATGCCTCCCGCGGCAGTAAATCTTTCACTGCAAGAAACCATTACTCACGAAGAGTCTCCATTTCCTTGGAGTGTGGAAGCCGGCTCTGCAAGACGAATAAATCCTCATGAGCCCCCGCATTCGGGCTGCGGGGACCCATGATGATCTATGCCTCTTGCACATGGTTATCTTAAGCTTGAAGCAATCCGTCAGTGACAAAGGCCACATTTTAACAGGAGCTCCTCTCAGACTGATGAATGCACCTCACGGCCGGAAAGCCATCTCACCGCCGCGGCACTCCCGATGTATGCGCACTAAACCACGGGAGACAACCTTCAGCCGTGAACCTCAGTGCCACTTACTTGCACTATGTTATTGGATGCGCAGACCCAGGTTACGTGTACGAGTTAGGTCCCTTTTGCAGAGGCTCGTAGCCAGAGGCTGAAGAGCATTATGTCAAGAGGTCTAACTAGTACAGGTTTCCTTTTTCTGTGTTGTATTTGGCAAAGGGACAGTTTGATCAATTATACCAGAAGTTGTATAAGGAGAATATCTATAGATTACGATATTCCTGAGAAGTGTTTGTTGTTTGTTTGTTTGAGTTGTGGGAGACCGATTGCCCGTGAAAGTTTAACTTCAGCTGTTGGCATGACTGACTGAATGGCTCCAGCCTTTCGTGCAAACGGCTTCAGTTAACCCCTTCTCTGGCAGTGATCACCAATTTCGCGCTTGAAACCACTGCACACGGACCGACAGAAGCGTGAATAACACACATGAAATTGGAGCAAAAAAAATGTTTATATAGGACGTTTGCTTTAAAAGAGACATAAATCCTCATGAGCCCACGCGACTGTGAGGGCTCATGCAGATTTATCTCTTGCAGCTAGGATAGTGTTAGCCCTGTCCTGGTAGTTAAGGGGTTAAACTTGTTATTTTTTGCGATCCATCTCCTAGTCTGTTTGCAGTTAATCTCTCTTGCAGCTTCTACTATTTGTTTATGTTCTTTATAGCATTGTTGTTCTTGTTGTTTCATCGAGTGCTTTTTCTCCCGTCTCATTGATTTTTGCCGTTGTTTTGCTTTCTATTTTTTTTTCTTTCTTTTATTTTTTTTGGGGGGAATGCTTTTTTCTTTTGTTTTATTCATTGTTTTCCAGAGTGGAAACACGACAGCACAAGAACAATAGTGCTTCAATTAAGTGAATACTTTGTTGTAGCTAAATGACAAAAGGCATAGAAGAATATCGATCAAATCGCACTCTGTCAAGAAAGTCATTCAGCCTCCTGTTTTTAGATTTCATCTGTCACTCTTTCTGCCAAAAACGACTGTGGGAATAGCCTGCAGACATCTTCTCCAAATACTTAACGCATAAGGCCAGCATATTGGAAATAACCGTTTGGCTGTCATAAGCTCTTTTTTGACAGTCGAGTGAGATTAATCAACAACAGTCGGCTCAAAGGTAGTGCCTGATTAGGCTGGCGCCTGAAGAGGCCCCAGCCTAACCAGTCACTACCCTTGAACTGTTTCGGTCGATCGAATCCTCCAGGGATCGAAGTGCTAAACGGATGTATAGTAATCCCAAAAGCGAAGTTTACCTTGTTCAGTGTTAACTCATTCAAGACTCTTCAACCGCCGCGTATCAGTAGGCGGTACGTCTCGAATGAGCGAGGCCCCTCACCCTCCCGTGCCTTATTATGTCCTTATAACTGCAATATTATAAAAGTTGCTTCAACTGGACGTGGCAGAGCAGGAACCACTGCACTTACTGAATAATGACATTTATGTCAACACGTTGTCCAAGAAGTTCCTTAATTGGCTTGAGCATCACGCCTTTCAAAGCATTGCGGGAAATAATCAATGATCACAGCGGAAAATTAAATAAAAAGAAAATCGAATATTGCAAATTCAGCTTACGTGAATGAACGGCCACAGAGTACAGGTCAGCCTCTGTATCTGTCGACATCCGCTTTTAGATCGCCTTAACCCATTCAGCCCGACGCACGTATTTCCCAAATTTGGGAGGCATCATCTAACGACTATGCATCTGTTACAGGAGATGGATCGACCATGATAATTCAAGGGTAGTGCAAGATTAGCTTGGCGCCGACAGGCCCCAAGCTAATCTGGCACTACCCTTGAATTATCATGGTCGACGCATCCCTTGCTGTGGTGCGTCAGTGCTGAATGGGTTAAACCGTAATTACTGAACGAACTAACTAAACCTGCCCACATAACGCGGATACGTCACCAGCTTTCACGCGCGCGGGCCAGCGAATGCTGATATCAGCCCAATGACCTGCGGCCAGCTGCATGTGATTTTAGTCCTGCGCCAGCCACTAAGCAAGGTGCTCCGCTATAGCGGAGCACCTTGCTTAGTGGCTGGCGGAGGTCTAAGCTCACTCTTTTTTCTTAACTCATTCTACCCCAGACACACTACGACAAGATAAGGATCGACCATGATAGTTCAAGGGTGATGCCAGAATAGCTTGGCGCCTATGGGCGCCAAGCTATTCTGGCATCACCCTTGAACTATCGTGGTCGATCTGTGTCCTGCACTGCAATGCAGTCTTCAGAGAATAACGGCAAAATTTGGGGATTTCGGTGTTGGGGTAGAATGAGTTAAAAAATTCTATAACTATGTAACTTCAGCATTTCAATAACGCGATCGCGAATAGCGCGGTGTGACTTTATGGCTCTAGGGCACTGCGATATACTGAGACTAACCTATATTTTTTAATCTGAATGGCTCGGCCTCCGAGTGCTTTAATACAATGCCAAATAGCTGCTGTGGACGAAGAAAAGACGCTGTACAATGGAAGCGTTTCAGAGTCGGAAGCAGGAAATCTCTTTTCGCCAATACAAGGGGGACAACAGCTGTATTTTTGAGTACCTTTCCTGTTTGCATGCCCAATAGCGATAAAATCTTCAAGATTAATGATTTTCCAAAAGTAAATAATTGTGTTAGAGTCCTGGGCTACCTTGTAAGGCCTTTGTTCCGTGTAAATCCTTGAAAATAAGTGTTTGTGTTTGGGGAGCTACTCTTTATTAATTGTTAAATAAATAATTCTTACGATTTAAATTTCTTTCCTAGATGACTCATTTCCCACAGAAAAAGCAATTATCTCAAAATATACATGCATTTCAAGACTTGTGCAAGACTAATATTAAGAAAAACGTTATATGTTTAGGGTTTACCGTCTTTTTCCATCACGAAGGTGCTTTCAAAGACGGGGCACTGAAATGGAGTCCAGCTTGATTCGAACCTGGGACCTTTCGGACGAGAGTCGAACGCTCTATCACTGAGCCACCCAGCTCCCCAATATCATTAAGACTAGCACTAAGCCTAGACTATGATATTTCAAGTTTGGCGCCAGAACATAGTTTGACGTCAATTTATACTGGCACGACCCTTGAACTGTCATGGTTGATATGTCTTCTGCGTTGTAATGTAGCATTCAGAGGAATACTCAGTTTGGGAATTTCGACAATGATGCTGATTTGTCTCTTAACTAGTCTTGTAGTCAAGTTCTACACGCCGGCCACACTGTTTAGCACTACCTCACACTGGTTGATTCCCTCGGTTCGCTGCCGCTAAAGCGGCAGAGAACCGAGGGAAGCAATTAGTGTGGCACCACCCTTCAGCTGTCACGGGCAACCCGTCTCTTGAACTGCAGCGCGGTCTTCAGAGGAGAAACTCTATTCAGGAATTCGACGGTAAGAAAAGCAACTTCAGTAGACACACGTCCTCGCTCGGGCCGACGTCGGCCGCAGTGGGGCCGCGCGCACGGTTGTGCGCGCAAGCTCAATGCGGCCGACATCGGCCCTAGGGTCCTTTGCTGACTGGGAGGCGTGAAAGAGCGGCAGACCCATCTCGGCACTCTTGATTCCCTCACTCGTCCGCCATTGACAGACTGTCTCCTCCCGCCCGCCGTTGCCGTGGCAACAAATCACCTTGATTTTTTTAAAGGACGTCGTTGTGACGTGTCCCTTCATCTTGAGATATCCCCTCCCCCATCCCCCCCTTCTCTCCCCCCCCCCCCTCACCCCTTAATTTTTTCTTCATAATTTTTCTTTCTTTTACCAATCCCTCTAGATAGAGCCTTGTCTGACGGAGGCAAAGATTCGCATGGCTCCAGTAGCCGTGAGATTACTGGATTTTATATGCCCCTTCCATCTTCCTTCCTATCTTGTTTTTGTCTTCCTTCTACAGTTCCTAGGGCTCATTCGAGTCGTGCTGCATTTATATAGCCGCCTGTCCCAGTACAGCACGTCTCGACTGTGTTAATGGGTGATCACGAGAACCCATGCCTCGCGCTGGCTGGGCTCCACCTCGCGAAGTCACCTCTGTCTGCCCCAGGAAAAACGATCGAGGCTTAGGCCTTTAACCCTTTCGCTGAACACAAACCAATTGCAAGAGGCATAGATCCTCATGGGCCCCCGCATTTGCGGGGCCCATGAGGATCTATGCCTCTTGCCCAACCCACTTGGCGCCCATACTCCTTTGACGTCTCGGGGACTGATATTGAGGTTGAATTTTACGATTTCAAAAACACTCTCAACGTCACCTGGCAGTGAAAGGGGTTAAATTAAGGGGATTTAAAGCCCATAGGGTTGCGTGCTGTCACCAGCCGTGCACAAGTCTCGTCCTCTTGGAACTTCCATTTTCACGGATTCTGCAGGACACGACTTCTCTCCCTTGATTTCACGCGAATTACCTCCCGTGGTGGCTCGTCACTTCCTCGTTTGGCTTCTTCCAATTTCCTCCCTTAGAGTTTGATGTCCCCCGACTTCCAGCCCCCCCCCCCCCCCCATTTCGTGTTATGCCCATGACCCATCTCCCTTTGACGTCTGCATTCTGGCTTTTTTCCCTTCATTTATCTCTCAAAAAGGTGCTAATGCCCTCAGCATTCTCAAGACGTGGAGGAATGCCGTGTATGTGAGATACATGCAGCTTCTGCCCAAACACACTGCAGGAGTCCACAATGTGTTATGGGAAGATTTCAACTATGACAATGAAGCTGTCACCCTTGATGGCTACCTCTCTCCCCACACCCCGGTCCCTGATCACCTGGCCAAGACAATAGTTAAGATATATGAAGGGCCGGTACACACAGACGAGAACAAACTTATCGTCATCACCGTGTACTTTAGAAAGAGGCGGACAACCGGTGGCACCTGCATGATCCAGGGGAAGAGAAAGGGTCTGTGGGTGAGATCGGAGTACCGGGCCCTTTGTGATTATGTACAACAGCTCCTGGCCGGTACAGCGGACCCTACAGACAATGTCCCCGTCACCAGCAACCATCTTGCATCTGGCCCTGACGTTACAGAAAGTATCGTCACCTCACCCGCCACCCCTTCCAACTCCTCACGGGGCCTGCTGTTGGCTGTCTCCCTAGCAGACACCCCCATCACGCCTACCCTCTCCACTCCCTCGGACAACAAAGAAGTCTCTCTTCTTGTGCAGCCGGCAGAGTCGTCAATCACAGGGGATTATCAACCGACGCCCCTTCTATCCGACCACTCATCCCCGACTAATCCCATCACCACATCTACTGGCCAGCCACTTCAGAACGCCCGCACTGATTTTTCACTTGTTGCGGCAACAGTTGATGGTGTAATGTCCACTGCCACGCCCCTTCCCCCAACCCGACCAAACACGAACGCCAGTCCCGCGTCTCCGGGGGATTATCAACCGACGCCCCTTCTATCCGACCACTCATCCCCGACTAATCCCATCATCACATCTACTGGCCAGCCACTTCAGAACGCCCGCACTGATTTTTCACTTGTTGCGGCAACAGTTGATGGCGTAATGTCCACTGCCACGCCCCTTCCCCCAACCCGACCAAACACGAACGCCAGTCCCGCGTCTCCGGGACTGGGATTACGTAATACAGAGGCCGCACCCACCACGGCCCTCGGGACTACCTGTCCTCACGAGGACACCACTGACCCTGATACTCTGCGAGCACAACTCAAAAGTGCTTGTAACCTCATCACGGACCTTCGCGCTGACGTCAGTACACTGTTCAAAGGACTTTCAGCAGCCCTAGCCAGGATTGATCAGCTCGAGAGTCAGCTCCGTGACGAGGCGGTCAAGAGAGCCAGAGATCTACAGGTTACGGAGAAAAGTGTGGGCGAAGTGTTGTCCGGCCTGGACGACAGGATAACTGGTGTGGAGACAGCTCAACACGCCACAGACGGCACTGTCAACCAGCTATCCTCCGCCAAACAGAGCCACAAGCAGCGCCTGAGGGAAATTCAAAAACAGTTGAAAAAGAAATCAGCCACTGCGTCCAACAACTCAGACGTTGCCATGAGTGGTAACACTCAAACTGACCTGTCTGCCAATGTTGATATCTGTGCGTCTCCGCGCCAGGTAACGGGCAGCGCAATCGCTGCTCCCTGTCACCCCTCCCCTCCACCCGTTCTGCAAGAACTGGCCACGGTACAGGCTGTGAGTGCAGCCGAGAAGAGCCCAGAGCGACTCATACCAGTACGGATTACCGGCGGCCTGCCTGAGGTCAACAACGGGTATGACCACGCCAGCAGCCAGCAGCAGCGTAATAACAAAATGTCTCCAGATGAGCAAATACTGCGACATTCAGTGCAGAGTGACACCACCACGCTGGTCATTGGAGACTCTGTTGTTCGCAACATCAAGGCAGAGAAGATGCCCACCTACCCTATAGAAAAAGTAGACGTATTATCTGTCTCTGGCCTGCGGACTGTCCACCTGCTGAACTGGCTCCAGCGACAACACGCGTCCCACACAGCGGTGGCACTGGTGACCTTCCACGTGGGGATCAACGATTGCAAACAGAAGGAAGTGACCAGCGCTGTGTGGGAACAGCTCGTCCGGGAATGCAGGCGGGTATTTCCCGGCGCTCGTCTGCAGGCATCCTCCATCCTGCCGACCGACAGTAGACACCAGCTGTATAGGGCCATCACCGCCTCCAACAGTAACCTGTTCCATGTGTGCAGAAAGCTGGGTGTCACACTGATAGACAACACTCAGGTCTTTACTGCTGTTGATGGGTTGCCGCGTAGAAAATTCTACAGGCGCGGTGACCCCATCCATCCTAGTCGCCAGGGCACCATCAGTCTGGCCCTCAACATAAAGAGAGGAGGGCCAGCTACTGACGTCACCACTCCCAACAACCAGCCTGCAGGTGGTGACCGTCACCGCCGTCAGCGACGTGAAGGACACGCTGGCACCACCAACACTTACGCTAATGTCGCAGCCGGCAGACAGTCAGTGTCCGCTGCAGCACCCAACCTGGAATCGCTCTGTGGTGCATCCAGCTTCGGTGCTGCACCGGAGAGTCAAGGTGGACTGTCAGTGTCCTCTGCTGTAGCACCAGGTCTGGAATCACAGTACAGCGAATCCAGATTTGGTGGTACAGCAGAGAGTCAATGTAGCTATCAGCAACAAATGCCGGGCCAGTATCCTATGTGGCAGCAACCGCCACTACCACCATACAGTGCCGCATTTCCACAGTATCGCGAGGCCGGACCATGGGGACACTTCAGCATGACGCAACCAACGTATCCTTTCAGCGTCCCCCCGCTCACATACACGCCATACGCACAGCAGGAACCGTGGGCACAGTACAGCCACCCCGTGCGTGTGTATTAGACTCATTTCCAGAACATTCAGTTACTCTTCCTTACATAACTTTGTGCTTTACTTTCCAGGCTAACACTGAACAATATCGAATTGATTTTCTTGCGTCTCATTGCTCATAATTATTGTGTTTGCGCAGAGACGTATTCATTTGTTTTTAACTTCAACCACTGCACGTGGTCCAATATTAACATTGTCATCCTTTTGACTTCTGCTGGCGACAGTATTCGTGAATACCGATCTTCTCACTCTGTGCGATTTGTGACGCTTATAGCACTAGTACTTGTGCACCGTGACACTTTCTCTACTAGTGCTCTACGTATATTCACACTACGATCATATCTGTGTCCTTTCGCAGCGCTGACTTTATTTCCCCTATCGCGCAGCGGGGTCGTTTAGCTTTGACTGTTGAAGTTTGCTAAAGGGATTAGTCCCTGTTAGTGACCGTTAGTGACCGGTAGTGTGGTCTATATCAGTGAATGCGTAGAAGAAACTCTTTTTTTTTTTTTTTTTTTTCACTTGCCTCCCACATTCTGTGTGTTAGAGCGGACTGATATTCTTTTGCTTTGTTTTATTATTTCAGCTCTTATTTGCCTTTGTATCATTTATAAGCTTTTTTATTTGTACTCTTTGGTATTGACATACATTAGCAATCATGGTGTATGATCGCCAGTTACATATTGGCCATTTAAATGTTTATCATTTAACTAACAAAGTTCCCGATCTGTGTGTGCTCTTGAGTCAATCCAATCCATTTCACTTGTTTGGTGTAACGGAATCGCGTCTCAATCGTAACATCAGCGATGAGGCCGTTTCTATCCAGGACTTCACTGTACTGCGCCGCGATGCTGAATACCCGGGACATACGGGTATTGCAGTATACATTCATAATTCAATTAGCGGTATTACTCGCAGGCGTGGGGACCTGGAGTCAAAAACCGTAGAATGCATTTGGGTTGAGTTAAGGGCAAACAAATCCAGCCCCGTGCTGGTCGGGTACATTTACAGGAACCCAGCATCAACATTTCAATGGTTCGACGACTTTATCGCCATGATGGATAAGGTCAGACAGTCCAGCTCTGAAATTTTGATCCTAGGCGATTTCAATATTAACATGTTTTTGAATAACCCTGCTTGGGAGTGCACCATGTCTATGTTTGGTTTAAAGCAGCTAGTTAAAACAGCAACTCGTGTTAGTCCAACTTCCTCCACCCTTATAGACCACATATATACAACTACTCAATCAAGGGTGATGGCAGTAGACGTGCTTCAGGTAGGGATTAGCGATCACTACCCGGTGTGCTGTTGCTTGGCATTAAAAGCGGATAATTCATTCCGAAAACATCAGCACACGACTATTAGATACAGATCACTTAAACACTTCAACAAGGAAACATTTCTTTGTGATTTAAGTAGCACACACTTTGATACAGTGTACTACCATAATGACCCCAACGATGCTTTGTCTGAGTGGTACGGATTGTTCCTTGGTGTTCTCGATAAACACGCTCCATTCAGAGAGAAACGGGTGAAGAACCCCCAGCTTCCCGCCTGGTTAAGTAAGGAAATCAAGGATGCCATGCAGCTCCGAGATGACTATAAAAGAAAGAAGGATTTTATTGCTTATCGAAGGCAAAGAAACCATGTTAAACATTTAGTGAGGAAAGCTCAAAGGTCACTTTTTCACCGTCTTATGAACGGAAAGAAAGATGTCGTATCTGTGTGGCGAGCGATCAATGCTTTTACGAGGTCCAAAAATACCGCACAATGTACACAGTTATCAGCTGATATCTTGAATCAGCATTTCCTCTCGGCTGCCAGTACGTTGCTAAAAAATACATATTCTGGTCAGTCTTCAGCTGTGTCCGAAAAGCTAAAGACGTTTTGTGCAGAACGGCTGGACCCTGACACGTCATTCAGCATTCCGCTGTTAACGATATACGACGTGGGAAAATCCATCTCGTACTTAAAGAACAAACGTACGTCTGGCCATGATGGTATTAGTAGCTCAGTTCTGAAAATGGCCCTACCGTATATTTTAGATACCTTGACATATATATACAACCTTTGCATAAAGCAGGGGATATTTCCATCTTCTCTAAAAACAGCCAAAGTGATCCCACTACCTAAAACGAAAGACCTTGCCGACCCTAACAAGTTCAGGCCCATTTCGCTACTGTCAACACTGTCGAAACCGATAGAAAGACACATTCACACACACTTACAACATTTTCTAGAAAAACACAAACTCATACATCCATTACAATCTGGCTTTCGGCGGAAACACTCCTGTCACACAGCATTGGTACACCTTGTTGACAGATGGCTTACTGCCATAAATAGCAGTCAAATGACTGGAGCAGTATTTTTGGACCTTTCAAAAGCATTTGACCTCGTCAATCATGAAACTTTAGTTCAAAAACTTAATGTCTATCAACTAAGCGCAGACACACTTGCCTTCCTTACGTCATATCTGCATGGGCGTACGCAGTATGTCTACGTGAATGGTAAAAACTCACCTGAAGGGGTGATAGAGCACGGAGTACCACAGGGATCGATTCTTGGTCCATTATTGTTCTCTGTCTTCATAAACGACCTTCCATTACATATATCTGACTCCAGTGTAACTTTCAGTCTTTTTGCAGACGATGGAACACTGGACGTTTCGTCATCAGACGTAACATGTATGGTGAAGATTCTCCAAGACAGTTTAAATGAGGTATCTGAATGGTGCAGAAATAACGCCATGATACCTAATCCCACTAAAACCAAATGCATGCTGATTACCACACGGCAAAAGCATCAGTTGAACCCCCCTCCCCTTCAACTAACACTTAATGGCCAGCCTGTGGAGCAAGTCAGAGCACAGCGCGTGCTTGGAATCAACTTAGACGACAAGTTGTGCTGGCAAGGCCACATTACTAAACTGTGTAAAATAGTATCTAAAAATGTATTCCTCCTGTCGAAATTGAGACATTTTGCTGATGAGCCAACAAGGAAACTCTTCTACTATGCCCATATTCAGTCACATTTGGATTATGCCTCATCTATTTGGGACGGTAGTAGCGATGCTAATTTAAAAAGTCTGAACTCGCTCCACAGAAGAGCCATTAAACTTATTGTTGACAGACCCTCAGAAGTCATTAATACTGACAATAAGTTCAAGCTGTTAGACATTTTGCCACTTGAAAAACAGTTTAAGTATAATAAGTTGGTGCTCATGCGCAAAATCACCCTCTCAGAAACACCAGCCTATCTCAATAGTTTGTTCCACTTTGCTCATACGAGGTCCAGTCGAACACCAGGGAACAATCTTGTTGTACCGATGCCTCGACTAGACATTTATAGGTCGTCGTTGTCCTATTCTGGTGCAAAGTTATGGAACTCCATTCCTGCGGATGTTAGAGCCGCGCCATCGCTTAAAACTTACAAGACCAAGCTGCTCAAACATCTAGACAAAACTTAATTTTTCTTTTATTTTGTATTTTTATTTTTATTTTTACATGTAGCACTCCATGCCTTATGCGGCATTTCCCGGATAGTCTGCATTCTCTTCTAACATTAAAAATTTATGAACGCATGTAATATACCGCTGGCATTCCAGCAAGCCGCATTATGTAATATCCATGACCCCATGGACTCGGCTGGCCAGACGGGATGCCGTCGATAGACACAGCATTGGGCGCTCGCGAGGCGTGGCAGTGCTGTGGTTTCTTCGCGTCGACCCGCGCGCGCGGTGGTTGCGGGATCGCTATACAAGTCTAGTCTAATTCCATGGCAGACTAGCATCTAGCTGTGCGCGGTTTAGTGGCGCGGGGAGGCCGCTATCGCATGTGTGTGTTTATCTGTGTCAGTGTGTGCAAGTGTATGTGTGTGCACGCGCGCATCCCTACGTGCTTGCGCACGCGCGCGCGCGCGCGTGTGTGTGTGTGTGTGTGTGTGTGTGTGTGTGTGTGTGTGTGTGCGAGTGTGTGTGTGTGCGTGTGTGTGTGTGTGTGTGTGTGTGTGTGTGTGTGTGTGTGTGTGTATGCCTGTTTATGTTTGTTGGAGTGAGCCGCCGTGTTGGTTTTTATGATGAAAACAATAGCGGTTTTATGTACAAAATCCATTATACTTTTTATATTTGCTGTAGTATAGTTTTAAGCGAAAGAATGTATGTGTACATGATATACTGATGTGTGTGTATGTGTGTGTCAGTGTGTGTGTGTGTGTGTGTGTGTGTGTGTGTGTGTGTGTGTGTGTGGAGGGTTGTGCAGGCTTGGCTTGGCGCCTGTAGGCTACAAGCTAATCTGGCACAAGCCTGTGCACGCGGCAATTGCACACCGGCGCGCGTGTGTGTGTGTGTACGTTATTTTGTTTTGTAGTGTGTAGCAAGGACAAGAATGAAAACAGGTCTGCGCACCTATTCTTTTATCCTTGGAAAATAAAGTTTCATTTTCATTTTCATTTTCATTTCTCATAATTTTCCTCCATCGCTTTTTATTTTTATTTTTATTAAAACATTTCAAATCCGATTTTTTTTTTTATCTACCTTGATTTTTATCGATTTCTTTACATGGTTATCCGCATGTTCACTTGGCGAGTTCGAAATCTCGAATTAGCAATTCTACGCAAGCGGTTGTTCAAAAGGTTTGGAACGGAGATGGACCGACTCGGCAAAAGGTAAATCAAACGCTGCTTTCATCCTATGACAGTCCGTCTGTTTCCAGTCATCGAAGCTGGATGTGAAAGCATAAGCTGAGTAGGCGGAAGGACACGAATGTCTTGTCACCATTACAAGCAATTGACCATGGTAGATACAGAAGCGCCTGTTTTGAACATCCACTTATTTTTACAAGAAGAAAGCGGTCTCAAAACGCAAGCGCTCTCTCAAGAGCTGTATCGACGGGAAAGATAAAGCCACCTAAATGACAGTCTTTAATGACAGGTGATGGCTACAACCTCCTAAATTATGGTCCTTAACGAGTAGCGATTCCTCATAAGGGTGGTCGCGGATAACAGGCTGTGCTGTAATCTTTAATCGTACTGACGACTTTTTTCCCGTGGATTTTATAGACTTCCCTTCTGCCACATTGATTTTTTAACGACTTCTGTGACTTTTAATTTTCTTGACTTTGCTCCCCTGATCAGTTTTTCAGCTGGTTGTCCAATATCGGTTTTCTCGTCTCTCATTTGTCTAGAACAGTCTCCGTTCCCCGATTTCGTGCAGTCGTTATAACCGACTGAACGAAACCTAGGCTTGAAAAATACCCAAGACAAATAGAAATCAGCAGAGTTTTCCGCTCTTTTCAAGACCTTGCGAGGCGAAGAGTCCTCCAAGGCCTGAGAACAGGAGTTATTTCTACATCAGAATCAGGTCAAAGGTTGCGCTTCTTTATGGTCAGGACTAAAGCCAATGTTTCGCAGGATCGCCCCGATCACTGCGGCATGCATCCTCTCAGCAGTCGGCGTACTGTGGATGTTAATGACTGAATGAGGCACAGTTTCTCAACGGTGGAGAAAGGCTCAGAAGATGATAACGAGTGCTGTATCTGCATGAAGCGCAAGGCAGAAGTCATACTGGCATGCGGCTGCAGGGGCTCATGAGAATATAGGCCTCTTACAGATGGAGCGAGGACGAATGGATCACGAGTCCATGCAACGTTTGACTACGCCCGAGCTATTCCATTTTACCTCAGCAAGTGATCTATACTAAAATTTTCCGCTAGGTTCGCAAGTCATTATGCGTCCCATTGCACGAGGCCAATATTCGTTCTCATAGGCGCTAATGGCAAACTAAGCCTTTGCGTGCACACATCCGAGTCGAATTTTACTCATGGCTCTATCTGTTCCTCGCACGCATGAGACTTGTAAATAGTGAGGTTTCGTTTGTAACGAACAACTCCCAACAACGAACGAGAGCGAAGTCACGGCGGATAACCAGCTTCTTTGACAAGCACAGACAACACTCCAGACATCTCTCAGAGGCACACACCTTCTTGAGCCTCTTGAAATACATAGACACCGCTCTAAAGTTCTCCAAGGGGCATAGATCCTCATGAGCCCTCCGGGCTCATGAGGATCTATGCCTCTTGGAGAACTTTGGAGCGTTGTCTACGCTTGTGGTAGGTGCTGGTTATTCCCAGTGACTTCGCACTCGTTCGTTATCGGCAGTCGTTCGCCTCAACGAAGCCTCAATAGTCAGGAAGGTTCCTCGAAAGGTCACTCTGATCACTAGCAAACAAAACTCTTCCGCAGTCTGTAGAAAATATCGACATTTAAGCCCGTGACTGAGAGCTCTTTTAAATTGAAACCAGCAAGGCGTCTTTGTGTCACAAGAATCCTTCATCTGAAGCCCGACCATTTTTTTTTTTTTTTTTTTTTTTCCCCGCAATGGTGTTTGCGTCATTCTCCAGGATAAACCCTCATCTGTCAATTCCAGAAAAGTTCCTTATTCAGCTCTTGCCATCTCCAAGAGGGACAGATTCACATGAGCAGCTGCAAGGTCTTAGGAGAGTTAATTTGTGTCTCTCAATTTGCTGAACATGATAAATTGTAGCAGTTTCTCAAATGTAGTGTTATGTGCGTGTACACGTACGAACGCTGACGAATGGGTTTGACGTTTGTTCAAGACTATCGTGTCAGATGAACGAACACTCTCTCCCTCTCCCTCTCCCCCTCCCTCCCCCCTCCCTCTCCCTCTCCCTCCCTCTCCCTCTCTCTCTCTCTCTCTCTCCCCCCCCCCCCCCCCCCCCCCCCCCACTTGTCAAGAGACTCAACTCGTTACACAGAAGGGCAGCAAAGTTAATCCTTCCCGACCCACGACTCGCAACAGAGAAAAACTCGCGAAAATAGGATTTCTGCTGCTGCAAGACCACTTCAGATACAATAAGGCTATTTTTAGGTTCAAAGTGTGGAAACCGAAAATACCATAATATATCACAACTCTTTTCTTTAAGTCGGAATCTAGGCTTGGTAATATTAGGCAACTTTTTTTAGTCACCAAAACAAGAATTGATACATACAAATCTAGTTTGTCATTCTTGGGAACGCATACTTGGAACACGCTTCCTGATTAAGTGAAATCCGCTTCCTCTCTAGCCCGTTTCTAAATCAGTCTTTTCAAGTACTTCTCGAAGAAGTCGTAATCATTACGTTGTGAAATATATACTGCCCTGTAAATCTGATTACGTTTGCTCCCAGTTATAAATTCTGTGCGTGTGCGTGTGCGTGTGCGTGTGTGCGTGTGTGTGTGTGTGTGTGTGTGTGTGTGTGTGTGTGTGTGTGTGTGTGTGTAGGAGTGTGAGATCATCATGGGACTTTCTTTCCCTAAGCTGGCAATGTTTTTGTTTCATATACATGTACATTTATATACTTAGTTTTGTGTATATTGTCTCGTAGTTTTGTAGCAATGGCAGGTTTGAAAAACGTCTATGTCTGTGACGATGTCAATGCCTCAACCGATGATAAATAAAGCTTCATTGAATCATCATTGAATCTCTCTCTCTCTCTCTTTCTCTTTCTCTTTCTCTTTCTCTTTCTCTCTCTCTCTCTCTCTCTCTCTCTCTCTCTCTCTCTCTCTCTCTCTCTCTCTCTCTCTCTCTCTCTCTCTCTCTCTCTCTCTCTCTCTCTCTCTCTCTCTCTCTCTCTCTCTCTCTCTCTCTCTCTCTCTCTCTCTCTCTCTCTCTCTCTCTCCCCCCCCCTCCCTCCCTCCCTCTCCCTCTCTCTCTCTCCCCCTCTCTCTCTCTGCCAAAATAATCTGCCCTGATCCACACCTAAGCACTGAAGAAAAGCTCTCAAAAGCAGGTCTCCTACCACTTCAAGGTCATTTTAAATATAACAAAGCAATCTTTATGTTCAAAGTGTGGAAAAGCAAAACACCTGAGTACATCTCCACTTTGTTCCTTAAGTCTGAGTCCAAGCTTGGAATCAGAAAGCTTTTCATAGTCCCAAAACCAAGGACCGATCTATATAAAATTAGCTTATCTTTCTCAGGGGCACTTATCTGGAATGCTCTTCCCGACCATGTAAAATCCGCCTCCTCGCTAGCCTGTTTTAAAAGGGTCTCTGCAAATATTTGGTGGATCACTCGTAGGGATGACTTAACCACTTGTATTATATGTTTCTTTTTATGCTGGGTTCAATTTATTCCCAATTAAGTCTGCTATCCTTTTTATTTATCATTTGGACTACTTAGCTCTGTCTGTGTGAAGGGGGGTGGGTGGGTTGGGAGGTGTCTGTGAGTCTATGAGTATGTCTATGTGAACAGTGTTGTCATCTCTTTGCAAGTATTATGTTTACTTATATGTATGTATATTTGTAGTTAGTCTTGTAGTTGTTAGCAACGGCAGGTTTGTAAAATGGCTGTGTCGATGACGATGTCAATGCCTAAACCGTTGTAAAATAAAGTTTCATTGATTCATTGATTCATTGATTCTCTCTCTCTCTCCCTCCCTCTCTCCCTCCTTCCCCCTCCCTCCCTCCTTCTCTCTCTCTCTCTCTCTCTCTCTCTCTCTCTCTCTCTCTCTCTCTCTCTCTCTCTCTCTCTCTCTCTCTCTCTCTCTCTCCTTCCCCCTTCCTCCCTCCCTCCCCTAAAACTATTATCCGAAATAAACGTATCATCATCTTCACCCACGCACCCACCAACCCCCACCCCCTTTTCTCTCTCCCTCACTCTCTCCCTCTCCTGTCACTGTACCTGTGGTTAATATATGTTTCAATTTATTTTGTAAATTAAAAACACCGGTCATGTGCCAGAGTTGACCTTTTCTACCCCCAGAACTTATTAAACTGCACTTGGTTCCGTGTGATTTCAATCGATGTTGGCGCCCCACAACCGTCAGCACTGACTTTTATATGGCTAATATGTCTGCCGCGACTAGTTGTGCAATGTCATGTGGCAGGGAGCAAAAGATTCTGTGTCGACGCCAGCCTTAGCTGGCCGGCTCACTGCCGTTCGCGGGTCAGCTAAGGCTGACATCGACCCGAGGATCTTTTTGCTTACCTGAGAAAAGCCGATCCCAAAATGTCTCAAGTAGCAACACTAATACAATGTGTACGTAATAAGCTTTTTTGTGTTCTTTATCAAAGCCCTACACAGGTTACCAGCAAGGCTGACGTAGGCAAGCCCAAGAAAGTTTCGCTCACTAGGTAACAGATGATCTGAGTAAACGTGTATTCATGAGCCATTCTGAAATTCAGAGAGGAAAATACAATAATCTGAAACACATACCCGGATGGTGTTTGTAAATTTTAAAAAAAAATTAAAAAAAAAGGGTCTAGTAACCTAGTTTGCTTGTTATCCCCTTTATGCCAGCGGACGCCAAATTTGTTTTTCAACTCTTTGTTAATTCAACGGCGCAGAGCTCCAGCAATCCAAGGCACGTGGATACAAGGTGGTGTCAGCAAGAGGCATAGATCTTCACGAGCCCCCCGCATTTGCGGGGGGCTCGTGAGGATCAATGCCTCTTGCAGCTGGATCGTGTTCAGCTTTTATTTTCGGCAACGAAGGGCTTAAAAACAAAACCAAACAAACAACTCCTCCTAGATCCTCAAATCGATGCATGAACCTATACATGTTATCAGCACGTATTCCAGTGGCTCCTCAAGTTGATGCGAAAACGCCATTACCTTCATACTTTATTAAATTTATAAATGGGCCGAGTGCTGAATGCGCACTTCACTTTTCGCGCGTCGGCGTGTCTGCGGCTAGGCAGGCAAACCACAGGACAAGGAAACCTACGCAAGTTATGTCCTCTGGTTGGTTGATGTGTTCGAGGTCTGACGTCCACGGCACCGGAGTCGTTCAGGACGGCCCTAAATGGCGGGGTATTGGGGACAGGGAGTGACAGCTGTTGCCCATGCAGTACAACCTGAACGATGGATGATAAATTCCGGTTCTCTGCAAAAGTGTCAATGTGATTTACCAAGATCTTTCAATTACAATGCACATGATGTACGAACAGGTTCGTGTATTTGTCTGAATGTGTTCTTTGGCAGCGGCTCCGTTCCTCTATGTTTTCGGGGCCGCTGCCATGGGACAAAACTCGTATATGTTTCTTCGCTAGCAGAACAGCTGTCAGAAGAAAATAAGACTGCTATATTTTCGGTTCTAAAAGCTCAAAGCCGATGTCACGGGACACAACTTATTGATTCCTTCGCTATAGGCGCGGAACCACTGTCAGGAGACAAATATAACTCGTATAATATACGTATACGTTCCCTCGCTATAGGCTCTGAGCCTCTGTCATGCGGATAGAACTCGAATAAGTGTCATCGCTATAGGATCGGAGCCTTTGTCATGCGGATAGAACTGGGATAGGTGTCCTCGCTATAGGCTCGGAGTCTTTGTCAGGGGATATAGCACGTGCATGTCCTCTCGCACGTGGCTCGGAACCATTGTCATGGGACAAAAACGTTTGTTCGAGGCTCGGAGTTGCTCTCATGGGACATAACACATATTTAGGCAGGTGACGCCGGGAAACATTACTCGCATGGGAACCGCCGTCAAGGAACAGAAATGGTGCGGGTTTCCTCGACCTGTGGGCAATATCTAATCTGGACCCTGAGGTCAGCTGGTGATTTACCAGTGAAGAGGCTGCAGCGATCTGATTTCTTCTCTCCCCTTAATCTCTTTTTGACGAGGCGCTCGGCAGACTCAGCAAACGATCCGTCCTCCCTATACTCCCTCCCCCTCCCCGGTTTTTTTTTTTTTTTCCTTGCTTTTATTGATCCTTCCACTTTGTTCTTCTTTTAACCTATGGACCCGGACACTCTACAAAAAGATGTGGATCGTCCATGACAGTTCAAGGGTGGTGCCAGAATAGCTTGGCGCCTGTAGGCGCCAAACTATTCTGGCACCACCTTTGAACTATCATGGACGATCTGTCGCCTGAATCGACGTGTTCTTTAGAAAACAGCTCCAAAATTTGGGAATGGCGACCTTATGGTGGTCCATGTGTTAACTCCTTCACTACCAGGCTTGGAACGCTGAAGAAGATGAAAAGCAAAACTCGCGGGAACATATGAACGCTGCCCAAGTACAAGAAGAAAAGAACGACGTGTATGCGGAGGAGGGGGGGGGGTGGAGGGGGGAGGGGGGGAGGGGCTCACGATGTTCTTTGTCTCTTGCTGGGTATAGTCTCCGCTTTCCCCTGGCAGTCATAGGGTTAAAACCTGTCGTTCGATGTAATCCAGACCAAACAGGTGACTGCCAAGCGTGTAAAATGCAAAGAAGTACCCAACGGCGAAAGAAACACGCGTAGAAATGACAGTTACAACTCAATTTGTTAATATTTCGGGTAAATACCCGTTGTCAAAATAGACAAACAAACAAACAGAGAGATCAGTCGCTACTCTTCTTCTTTTAAATCGTAGAAGGATTTTCAGAATACTTCTTTTCAGTCGTTCGATGATTTCAAAATAATCTTTTCAGTTAATTCAAGAAATGCATTTTCGTTAGCTTTTTGTTCACTTTTTCCGTACAGCTTTTCGTTAATCCCCTCAGTCTGTATAGACTCATGAAGGTCTATGCCTTTTCTACACGTGTAGTGTTTACTCAGAGACTGAATCCTGGGATGACCATCTAATCTTAACCCCAATTCCCCATCACGATTTCATTTAAACTGCCTTGTTTGCTCTTAGTAAAAACTGCCCGGTGCTGGTGCTGCTTGTGGTGCGGGTGGCGGGGAGAGGCCGGGGTGGGGGGGGGGCGGGAGGAGGAGGGGAAGGGAAGGGTGGAGGTGGGCAGGCGGAGGGAAAAGGATGGTGCGGTGCAACTTTCACATTGGCTATCCGTCAATAGCCATCTCATTTTGTTGTTACAAATGTATCTCTCCCCCCCCTCCCCCCCCCCCCCCCCCCACACACACACACACCCAAATACAATGCCGAGAAAAGAGGACACGGCCCAACTGCAAGAGGCATAGAGCCTCATGAGCCCCCGCAGTTGCGGGGGCTCATGAGGATCTATGCCTCTTGCTGACCCAACTTCGTATGCATGTTCTTTGGATGGAATGGGCTCTTTGGCACTGAATTTACATGGATTGCAAAAGCACTCAATGAGCAGGGGAAAGTTGACAACATGGGTGGGTAAATGTATGGTTGGCAAGTGTACGTGTCGCGTTTCCGTGCGGTCCAGCCTCCAAAGTGCAGCCTTGGAAGTAGTCAAAATAACGCCCCTGCAAAATAGCTGCCTTCAGTGTCGTTGATCTAAAGACACGCAAATTGCCGGCCTCGGAACACGTCAGCACTAGAATTCTGTGGGGCTTTGCTAGCTTCAAATGTTTGCTTGGTTGTTTGTTTACGTTTTGTTTTGATTGTCTGATCGATTGATCGATTTTATTTTAGTTTTGGATTAGTTTGGTTTGATTGGTTTCGAGTGGATTTAGGTTGGATTAGCTTGGATTAGGTAAGGTTTTTTTTTCTGTTCTTCCGCTTTGGCTGGCATGGTATTGTTTAGTTTGGGTTGGGTTTTCTTTTTTTGTTTTCTTGTCTGTTCTTTAATTTTGCTTTTTATCGTGTTTGCTTTTTATCGGTGAGAGAATGAATGGAATGGGATGGGTTTGGATAGGGTGGGGTGGGGTGGGGTGAGGTGGAATGGAATGGAATGAATGAATACTTTATTGCGATTTAAAGTGAGTGTTTATAGACAGCGACTGCACGCTTGTGATACAGCTACTCTTGTGTAGAAATTTAGTGAACAAGCAAAAAAGTACGGTAAAGAGAGATAAATAAAAACTAACAAGTGCAAAACGGAGGACCACAACAATGCGTTAAAAGGGAAATCATTGGCATGGCTCTTTTGGACATAATTATTATCTACGTTTCTTTCAAGTTTGCTCTGAGATGTATTTAAAAGCTTTCGTCCTAAACAATGGAAGGTGTCTCGTTTGCTGTATATGTGGAGGAAGTGAGTTTCATAAATAGGCACCCGCGTAGGAAAGGCTGGATTTAAACAAGTCAATTCGGGGCAGTTCAATGACGAGACCGTTCCTCGAAGTGCTGTAAACCCTTTCGCTCTCAGTGAAAAGCTTAGCCAGGTAGAGGGGGGAGGGGGCTTTCCCGTTCAGTGCTTTGTGCACAAGTATGCACTCATTTAACGTAAGGTATTGATGTAAAGGAAGGAGCCCTGTTGCCTGAAGCTTTTCCTCCAACGTTAGAGAGGGGATTGGGAGGATCAGTTGAACTGCGCGCTTGTATAGAGAATTAATCCGCTTAATGTTAGCCTTACTACAGCCGTCCCAAATAGTAGATGCGTAGTCAATGTGAGGTTTTATGTAGGAGTTGAAAAATAGCTTACGTGTCTTAGTATCAATGACAGATGTTAATCTTGACAGTAAAAATAGCTTCTTTGATAATGTTTTCCCTAGTTGTGTTATATGGGGCAACTAGCACAGTCGTACGTCAACAATTACCCCGAGGAGGTGATATTCTTTGACTTGCTCAATGAGAACTGAATCAAAAGAGAGGCTAAGTGAATGGGAGCGGAGCTGATGCTTTTGGCGTGTTGTGATTAGCATGCTTTTTGTTTTAGATGAATTAGCAAGCATTTGATTATTTTTGCACCACAGTGAGACTTCCTGAAGACTAAGCTGAAGATTGCTTGATATTTCAGGTACAATTTTCCCGCCAGCGTGAAGAGTTGAATTATCAGCAAACATGTCACGTTCGGTATTTGGATTTGATATGAAGTAGAAGATCATTTACAAACAAACAGAAGAGTAACGGTCCTAGTATGGATCCATGGGGCACGCCATTCTCAGAGAGAGAGAGAGAGAGAAATGAAATGAAATGAAATGAAACTTTATGAAATGAAATGAAACTTTATTTCTGAACGGAAGAAGCAGTTAGCACATGTGCCATTTTTCACGCTTGCCGTTTCTAAACTACAAAGGTATAAATCTGCTAAAGGTACAAAGCTACTAAGATACAAAAGTACAAAGCTACTAACATGAAAGTGCACATAATATAACAAGTCGTTCAAAAAGAGATGGATAAGGCAAAATGGAGGGCACCAATTATGATTACTAACAATGTGAACGAAGGAAAAAAAAAAAAAAAAAAGATAGTCTTTAAAATTCCTTTTTTCACTGAAATCAAACACGCGCGCACGCTCGCGCCGCATGCTCACACACACACACACACACACACACACACACACACACACACACACACACACACACACACACACGCACGCGCGCGCGCACACACACCCATATACACGCACGTGCGCGCGGAGGTTAATATCAAGGCTTTAGGCGATGGAGATACCCGAACCAGTGAATGAGCTGTTAGATAGCAGGTACTTGAAGAGGCTTTCCTTGAAAGAGGGGAGTGAACCAGTGTGTGTTATGTGCGCTGGCAGTTTATTCCAAAACGAGGCGCCCGAGAAAGCAAGGGTAGTTTTAAATAAATCTATCCTCGGGCGTGGTGTGACGAAGTTTCGCCTTGATGTTGAATAGCCTGAAGCTACCTTGGTGAAGAGATTACATAAGTATTCTGGGTGGATTTCATTCCAGATTTTATACATGACTACCCCTTTGTTAAAGAGATGGTGCTTGTCAAGAGGAAGCATTTTTAGTTTTTCAAATTTTTGGTCAGTAGAAAGAGCTGGATCAGGCAGGATCTGCTTCACTGCCCTGCGATGCAAGGAGTTAAGCCTCTTCATGTGTATGTCACCACGGCCGTCCCATGTCGTGGAGGCATAATCGATGTGGGATTTGACATGGGCATTGTAAAATAGTTTGCAAGTGTCGACATCAATAAAATATTTTAGCTTAGACAGCATAAACACATTTCTAGACACAGTTTTACAGACACCATTGATGTGAGATTGCCATTTCATCTGGTTATCAACAATAACTCCAAGTAGGCGATGTTCAGTTACTTGTGTAATGGTGTGGTCTTGGATTTCCAGGCTAAGCAAAAGTGGCTTGAGCTGATGCTTCTGACGGGTTGCTATCGTCATACATTCGGTTTTGGTGGGATTAAGGATCATTGCATTATTTTCACACCATTTGGAAATTTCACTCAGTCCCTGTTGCAAACGATCATTTAAAGACTCGAGACACTTATCAGGGGTGTGGATTGTTGCGTCATCGGCAAACAAGTCACATTCAATTCTGTCATTCGTAAAATGTAGTGGCAGGTCATTGATAAATATGCAAAAGAGAAGAGGTCCCAGGACAGAGCCCTGGGGCACTCCTCTTGTTACTAAACCACTTGAAGAGTAAGATCCATTGGCTATCACGCGCTGCTGTCTGTCTGTAAGATAGGAAGCGAAAAACGAGGTTGTTTTAAAGGAATGAATAGATGCCTGTGAACTGCCGTCTGATGTATGAAAACAGTTACTTGAAAATGAACCATCCAGATATATGCTGAGCTTGGAAAGGAGAATTTCATGATCTACCATGTCGAAAGCTTTCCGAAGGTCTATGAAAACAGCACCTGTGAATTCGCCTTTGTTCATTGAACTTAGCCACGTGTCAGTAAGTCGCGATAAGGCTGTATGACAACTATGCTTCGGGCGAAAACCTGACTGGAGGGGGTGGATTAATTTGTGTTTTCCCAGGTATTCTAACAGATGCTTATGAATGTGTCGTTCAAGGGGTTTACTTAAGACAGACAAAAGTGAAATGGGGCGATAATTGTTAACATCGGACAGATCTTTTGTTTTAGGTAGGGGAATAACTTTAGCTTTTTTTAGTTCTTTTGGGAAAACATTTTTCTGTATGCATAAATTGTAGACATAAGTTATTGTTTCTACAACATAGGGAAGTGATAGTTTCAGTATTTTGGGGCTTATTTCATCTGGCCCGGAAGATTTTTTATTCTTCATGGAACTTATTGTCTTACCAACCTCGTGAAGTGCCAGGGGTGGAATAGCAAAAGGATGAAATCTCGCAGTTCGCGTTCTACAGAAATCAATCAGGGTGTCAGGACAGGTATAAGGCCGAGAGTTTGTTTTAGAGGGGACCAGGGACTCGGCAATTGAAAGGAAATGATCGTTAAAATTATCGGCAGTCAGAGTAGTCGGGATTACAGCGGATTTCCTACTCTTGACTCCAGTCACTACTGCCATAGCGCGCCAGAGCATGGACATATCTTTGTCTTGTTTAATCAAACGATCAATAAAAGATGTTTTAGCCTGCCGCACTAAACATTTGACACGATTGCGCTCACGTTTAAATTCAGCAAAAAACTTCTGTTTTCTCAGATCATCTCTCACCCTCATGGCCTGAATAATGTCTTGAGTCAGCCACGGCGGGAGTGAAGCGTGTTTGACTCGCCTCCGCCGCACAGGCGCGTGTTTATTTAAAATAGTAAGAAAAATGCTATACCAGACAGACAGAGCGCTGTCAGGGTCAGTTTCACTAAGCACTTCCTCAAAAGGTGCGTTATTAAGGTCAGATAAAAAGTCGCTCTCACTAGATTTTTTAAAAGAACGATAGGTGATATATGTATGACATCCTTTCTTTGCTTTTGGGAACTTAGTGGACCACGTACAGCTGATGGGAAAGTGATCGCTGATGCCAAGGTTACCGACAGACACATTATGCACAGACTCTGGCTTTGTGGCATAGATATGGTCTATGAGTGTAGATGTTGTTGGTGTTATTCGTGTCGGCGAAGTGACTAACTGTTTAAGACCCAGCAACGTCATCGTAGAGTCCCATGCATGATGAGACCTTAACATGTCTATATTAAAATCTCCCATAAGTATGACATTAGAATTAGGTTTACAGGCTTTATCAAACATACTAAGAAAATTATCGTACCACTCAAAGTTTGCAGCAGGGTTGCGGTACAGAAAACCGATAAGAAATGATGGTGATTGGGGGGCTTTCAGCTCAAGCCACATACACTCAACTTGCTCAGTTTCTAAGTCATGTCGTCTACGTGTAAGAGCTTGAACAGACGTGTGAATATAAGCAGCTAATCCTGTTTCTCCATGGGCCGTTGGATCACGTCTCAGGACAGAAAAGCCAGGAACCTGTATTGATTCATCAGATACATTAGAACCAAGACGTGTCTCAGAAAATCCAAAAATATGAAATGGGTTTGAGTCATTCAGGTAAACGGAAATATCAGCAAGTTTGGCATATAGATGGTATACATTTAAATGCCCAATGCGGAGATTTCTTACTTTCACGTCTGCTTGATTCATCGTGACAGACGAGAAGGAAACGAAGGTGGCGAAAATGAGGGTAACAATAAGTACACTTAACGTAATACAGCTATTGATAATATAGTAATCAGTACACAAACACAAATAATAATTAATTAAAAAAAAAAAAAAAAAAAAAAAAACAAACAAACAATGAAAGGAACAATAATATTGAATCAAAGCAAACAAGGATTAGGCTTAGAAGTACTGAAGAAGAACTATAATTTTAGGAAGAACAAAAATTATGATGTTGCAGTAGCAGAAGAAGTAGAACCAGTATTCAGTCGGCGAAAACGTTTTCAAAGTGAGAGTAAACACCTTTTATGCGCAGAAAGAGAATATTGCGTGTGGTTGCTGAGGCTGTTCGTATAGTACTTTTATAGATTAGCCTGTACAAGTCCCTCCCACAGTCCACACGATCGCGGTCCACACAGCGTGCGGCTTAATTATGAAGCATCAATGTGAAAGTACAACTGTCCAGGTTTCACTAAAGTGCTGGTCAGAGAAAACATTGCGCAACACACTCAGGCACAGCCGCTATCCGGCGTTAGATTGTCACTGAGATGATGCAGAAATCCACAAAACTATAATAATAAGACACAAACTTCATAATAAGAAAGAGTACAGTCCGTTGTCTGCAAACAAAATAACGTAATGCACAAGCTTAAACTGGCTACATGTGTAGCAACTACCACATCAAGAATATTATCTCACCACAAAATCAGGAATAGTATTTCACCACGTTGATTGACTCAATTGCTAAAACACCCAAGAACAGTAGTTATGATCTACGGACCATATCACATTAAAGGAAACATATAAACCGTGACAGCTTAATAGCCTGGCACTTTAGGTACCACGCTATTGGGCGTCGCCCTCGCACTATCAGGAGTCAATGGGTCCGTCCAAAATAGGTAAAATAAAGCTGGACGAAAATGCGATAAAGGGTCACATAATGACGGTGACGGTGACAAAAGTTGAAATGATTGAAGACGGTCCGCGAACTAATTATGTCCCATAATCCATTTCCAACAAGAGACATACATTGTCACGAGCTCCTTCATCCGCAGGGACTCATGATAATGTATCCCTCCTGCTAACTGGACAGGCTGGCTGACGGAGGCTACTTCTCCTTTGTGAGCTCGACAAAACGGGTTACTGTTGACAGTAAAATTGCGCAATCGCTTGTGCAATGCTGACACTCAGAGCTTGAATGTTGTCGAAAGGAGAGGCCGGGGCGGCTAAGCCGCTTTTCTCCCACCCTCTGTTTCTGGGTGCCAACATGGTCGGAGAGCTGATCGGCTGCAGGGGAGGAAATTGCGAGTCATTACGGGTGTTAGGTGGTGGCCTGATGGCGTGACCGCGCGCGGCTGAGTGGCGAGGGTGATTCTCTTCGCCTCCTCCTGCTGACGGTGACTCGGAGCGACGACGACGATTTACGGCCCGGTGATCGTAACGCCTCGTATCCTGATATTCCTCACCTGAGGACAAGTGCGATCTGACGAAACGGTTCATATTGCACTCCAGCGCATGCACGCCATGCTCGCTTGGGTGCAGTTTGTCAAAGTACATAGCCTGCTTAGGAGCGCCTCTAGTGGACAGGAAAGATGACGTGTGGTCGATGAGCGTGATCTTTTCCTGTTTGCAGACTGCCTGCAGGGCTTTATTTGACTCGTAGGCAGGTTTGTGGAGAGGGTGGTAGCGGCCGCGAGTTGGGAGGAGGGTGGACATCTGCAGTCTGGCTTTGGGGAAACACACTACCAGCATGCGGCACAGCTTCAGCCAGGTCTGCTGACTAATAGGCCCATTCCAGCAGCTGTTGATGCCGATGTGAACGGTGACGGTACGGATGTTGGGGTTGTGGGGCTGTGTGTTCAGCCACTGCGTCAGATGATCCACCCTGAGATCAGACACCGACAAGTTTTGCATGATTGACTCATGAGTAGACATTCTCTTCTCATCGATGTATTTAGTGACTGAGTCCCCGATGAGAAGAGTGTTGACCTCAGGGCGAATTTTCATGGCGCGTAGTCTCTCCAGCGGTGCCAGGTTTTCATTGTCGCGTCGACTGGCAGGTCTTCCGTCATTGTTCTTGTGGATGGGTGAACAACCAGGAGAGTCAAGTTCTTGCTCCGGGTTTAATGCTTGGTACCTGTTAGTAACAGGAATAGTTGGCCCTTCGCTGCTATTGTTAGAGTGGAACCCATGTGGTTTAGGCGTAGTACCGGATGCTGGGGGCGGAGAAGGGGATTTATTTTGCGAAGAAAGATTGGTGGGTGAATGTTCTGTCGTACTGACTCTCACACTCTTTGTTTGTGATGGGGTCCACGTATCTAGTCGCTTGCAGATTTCCTCTAATTTCCCAGTGTGAGAGTCTCTAGAGGAAACATGTTTGCTGATTTTCTCACTGAGCGTTGTTTGACTCTTTCTCAGCGCCTCTGCAGTTTTATCGATGTTTTCCCTCACACTCGCTTCAACAGCCTTGATCTCATTCTTGGCCTTCACCTCGCTGTCCAGGACAAGTGAGGTCAAAGTGTCGTAACCCTGTTTGAGGTCAGCAAACTCATTCTTGACTCCCTGCAGCTCAGCACGGCACTGGCGAAGCTCTGAGTGGAGAGTGGTGATGGTGGCTGAAGACTCAGCTAGTTGGTGCCGCAGGGCGATGATCAGTCTCATGGCCGTGCTGTCAGATACAGGAACGAGTGAGGTTGATGATGGTGAAGTAGTATTCTGTGTGTTGGGTGTGTCCACTACAACTGTGTTAACCTCAGCTGAGGGCACGCCCTGGGCGAGTTCGCTAGCTTGGCAGGGGAGAGAAATCAGGGCGCCGACGCCTTCATGGTTGGCTGGTTCGATGCTAGTTGCAGATATGTTAGTCCCAGGCACGGGTGTTTGAGACGGAGGGCAGGGCGTTGGGGGATTAGGCCCAAAGGCAGCTGTGGTGTGGTTGCAGCGCGGGGTACAGGAGGTAGCAGTGCCCGGGGGGCTGGGGTGTGCTTCACTGCACATCGTCACGCCCCTCTCATCTGTTGACTTGATGGCCATGAAATGATGATTGACACATGACGTCATCGTGTCAATGAGGGGTTCCGATTTCGACAAGTGCTGGGGACCAGAAAAATCAGCAGAAAGGGGAGGGGTGAAGGGGGAAGTGCTAGTGGCGATACCAGCGTTTAAGATTGGATGGCCGGGCTGAGATGCGAGTGGAGACTGGGAGGGTGAAATTGAGGAGTCAGATGAGGGTGGTTCAATGGCAGGTATTGACGGGGTACTCAGTGGGTGTTCGGATGAGGAATTAGATATCGGGGGTTCAATGGCAGGCGTAGTTGTCTTGTCAGACATTGTGCTCACTATTGTTTTCATCTTGTCAAACTCCTCATCCACCCACTGTCGGCATGCGGTTCCCTGCACAAGCACAGTGCCTGTAGTATGGTAGAGGGTGATAGTGATGAGCTTGCTCGATTCGAGGTAGAGTTGGAGAAATGTCTTGTAGAGATTAGGAGGGGAAGGGCTGCACAGTGGAGTGGGGAGGGTGATGATGCTGGGCTGATTGCTGGTTTGCTCGTAGTCGAACCAGTCGGCGGTAATGGCGGCTGGACACCCTGTGATGTACCGTGTGTGGAGTATGCATCTCCATAACGGGAGTTTATCGCTAGTGAAAGTCTTTTGAATCGGATCCATTGTATGGCGAATTTTCTCAATGGAAGTGTCCATGGCATGCTTGGCATTTGCCGCAGATCGGGTGATAGGGCCCATGGTGGTGGTGGAGGGGTAGAGGAGGGGGGCAGTGGTGGTGGAGGGAAGGGGCGGTGGTATGCTACACATGAAGTGCCAGCATAGAGCTAGCAGCCCATGGTAAAAGGAAGGTGGACTGAGGGGAGGGTGTGGTGGTGGAGAGAAGGGGTGGTGGTATGCTACACATGAAGCGTGTGGTTGGCGGATTACATAGCTGATGCCAGCCTCGCGGTCATGCCGATTGCCATGATAGCTCACTGCTGCGCTCAAGAGTGGCGGCGGCAGCGACTGTCAAGCACTGGGGCCCGGCTAGCGTCGGTTTACTTTACCACACATCTGGAATTATACACTGAAATGTGAGCTGGCACTAGCAGAGTGGTCTGTTTATACCTGCTGTCACCACGTCTAATCGGTACTGACCCGATGGAAGCAGTTACTGCATCTACTCGCGCCGCCAGGATTCACATACGCTTTCGCATCTGCGGGAACCATAAGAATCTATGTCTAGGTTCACGGCAGACTCTGGATTGCTTAATACGACTGTACTAGGCACGCCGGGCTGGCGCCAAGCGACCCAGAAACGGAAAAGTCCATGTTGCAACGCTCGAAGTATTCAACAGAATAGTGATGAAGAAAAAGAAACGTTCATAACTCTCGAAAAATGAATGTTACACAAATGGAAAAGTCACATTCCAATAGAAGTCACTATCACAAGTCACTGAGGCTAAAAATTACACATCACAACCATACACTGCCAACACAATTGTCACTGGAGACGGAGCGATGTAACTGCGCGACTTATTTGCATTCGTGCTTGCAGAAAGAGAGGGAGAGAGAGAGGTTATTGATTGTACATTGCTTAACGTCCCGACAGCAACAAGGCTTTCTCAGGACGTGCCTGCACTGCTTGTGAAAAAAAAAAAATAAACAGAACATTGAATGTATGTCGCCAGCCGGTCAAATACGTTAAATAAACCTAACACATGGGGCTAAATAAAGCTAAGACCATTTAGCAACAAACATCCAATATCAAGAGCTACAGGCAGTGCAGACAGTAGGGAGAGTTTTAAAAAGGCAAATACAGGTGAATGGACAAAGGGTAGAGAGAAACACATGCCCCAGAATGGAGAGGAAAACCCACCCTGTGGGGCTGACCAGGGTGACCCTGGGAACTAAAAAATACCTAACCCCACCCAAGTCCCCCAGGGCAGACCCGGGTGGGGTAAGAGAGAGAGAGAGAGAGAGAGAGAGAGAGAGAGAGAGAGAGAGAGAGAGAGAGAGAGAGAGAGAGAAAGGTGGGGTGAGAGTGTTTCGAAATAAAACAAAATCGAGAGAAGAAAGTAACTGGCAACTCCACTTTGGTATCAGTTTCAGCCCACTTAATCATATTTCAAATACAAACAACTTTGAATTTCCAAAAACTACAGTAGCTCGCTTGAGCTTGCCCTTAGCACCACGTGAATGTTCTGTGTTTATGTACAGTGTGTGAGTGAATGCGCGTGTTTCACGTGAGCGTGCTTGTTGGGTTCAGTTCGCGGCGGCGCTTTGAGCCGATTTTCAATTGGGATAAAGCGCCTATTTAATGCGCTTATTATTATTATTATTAACAGACTAGTGATTGCTTGCTGGAGAAGTAAACAGGGTACGTGACAACGACAAAGAATGGACACAAGAGGAGCAGACTCTCATGAACCCCTGCTTCAGCAGGGGTTCATGAGAGTCTGTTCCTCTTGCAGATGGGAGGACTTCCTTTTCAATTTATGGAGCTTGACTGCAGCACTAAGGGCTTATGAAAATATTTCTCTCTAGTATAGCAAGTGGACGGAATTTCGTTGTCATTTTGTGGAGCTTGACTGCGGCAGGAAGACCCATGAGAGTCGTTTCCTCTCGCAGGTGGAAGGACTTCGCCGTCAGCATGTGGAGGCTGCTCGCTGGAAGGAGAAGACACGGAGCGTGCCGTGAGACAAGAGACTTCGGGTGACAAGAAAAGACAAAATAAAAAAGAGGGAGAGAAAGACAGCTCTACGGCACGTAGCCTGCACCAGGGTTCTTGCATAATTTGGATGCTGTGTCTGCAACCTTATAAACTAACAGGAGAAACGTTTTCAGACCTCAAACAAGGACCATTAAAATTAAAGGCAAAATGGATAGGCACTGGCAAAGCCAGCTCTGATCTCCTTTGATCCATAATATAGTCTCCAAAAGCAAGTAAAGAATTATAGCATCGAAAACATGTTCAGATAGTTTCCTAAAAATGATCCATATACTTTCTATATATGGACGCACATCATATAGGTTCAAATGGATTCCTATAAAACCCGTAGAATTTCAATAAAATTTCAGATAGTCTCTAAAAGAAATCTGAATGGTTTTGTATAATATTCAAATGGTTATTAAAACACTGAATAATATCCATCGAAGTTCAAATAGTTCCTTTAAAAAAATAAGTGTATAGTTTTTCCTTAAAAGTTCAAATGGTTCTTAAAAGGTCTGAACAGTTTCGGTAAAAGTTTAAATAGTTCCTAAACAGTCTGAGTTTCAAAATTCAACTAGACCAAATACGTCCTCTAAACATGGCATATGACCTGAGTATCTTACGGTTTCGAACTGTACAAAAGTATACTTGGGCCAATTATGACACTGCTCGGTAGACTTCTTGATATAAACACAGAAGCCGTGTCGCGGCTAATAGCCGGGATTACTAGGATTAACTCAATTAATAGGATTAATTCATTCGAGACGCGTCGCATCCGGATATGATGCATTTATGCCGCGTATCCGGATGCGACAGGTCTCGAATGTGTCAAGAGCGCCACTTGACATTATGTTCCTTAGTTTGCAATACACCTGCAAAAGACAGAAAGATCTAGCACAGCGACAGATAAGAGAGTCGGACGTTGCCACTGATTCGTGTACAGTACGCTTGCAGAAGATTTTTCCTTGAAAACTGCACAGGCACCTGGCCAAAGCCTTTGTCGTTTTTTCCCCTCGTAAATCCATTGTATGGCGAGAGAGCGGTTCTGCACATAAGAAGACGACCAATTCTCGACCAACTCTCCTCCGATGAAACAACACAGATAAAAGCAATGACCGAATCTTAGCAAGAGGAATATTATTTTCTCGTGAACTACCGTGGCTGCAGGGGTGTGTGAGAATGCATGACTATTGCAGTACAGAACAGGGGTAGCTCACTCCGATTTCCGAGCAAAATCCAGCACAGACAAACAGCACAGATCGGTCTACTTACAAAAAGACTGATTCTGATGGACGAAGCGGCCGCAGCGGTTCATGAGAATATATGTCTCTTACAGAGGAGAAAGCGTGGGGCAGGAGCTGAATGGAGGGTGGGGGGGGGGGGGGGAGAGAGGGGAAGTGGCTGAGAATCCAAGAATGTCACGCGCCTTGGAAGTAAAGTGTTTTCCAGGGCACCGTGTTGTCTTTGAGGGGGGCTTGTGTAATGAGACGCATGCACGGCACATTGAATGACCATGTTAAACCTTTCTTTGTTTTTTTTAGGATGAAATTTTCCAACATTTCTTTTCAAACTTTTTCTGATTTCGTGTGTTATGTTCTCTCCCCTGTGCTTTATTTATTTATTTATTATGATTATTATAATAATTATGACTATTATGACTATTGTTATCTTCTAAATCATGTTTTTTCCCTCTTTTTCCTTTCTAGTACTTTTTTCCTTCGCTCCTCCCTGCCACTGGACGCACTTTTTGTTTCTGGAGTCGTTATTCATTCAACAAACAAAGGCCACATCCGTCTAAAGGACAAGGACACAAAGTGGTCTCAGCAAGAGGCATAGATCCTCATGAGCCCCCGCAGCCGCTATTTCACTATTTCACGGCAGTGAAGAGGTTAATAACTTCTGTACAGACGTCTAAACAGGCCTTGTGCCAGCTTGCAGAATACTACATCGTCCAGTTCAAGGATAATACCAGATTAGCTTGGCGCCTGGAAAAAGGCGCCTGGCCAATCCGGTACTACCCTCGAACTACCATGGTCGATCCATCTCGCCTCTGGGAATGCTTTAACCCATTCAGCCACGACACACTACACCAGGATGGGAGAGACCATGATGGTCAGAGAACGCAAAATTATGTCTTTGAAAGCCGGGGCAGATTCAACACGGAATAATCCCACCAACACGATCTAAATAGGGTCAGCAAGAATCAAAGAACCCCATGTGCGGGGGTTCATGGGGTTCTTTGCCTCTTGCCGTTGGGTGGTGTTCTATTTTCCCGGGTGTCAAGGGGTTAACCCTAATCCCACTCAACATCCCAGACGACTAGGACCCAGGTGGCGCGGCAGAATTGATTTTACTTCTCTGCCCTAGTTCCGAGTCTAGTTTTCATCCTTATCCCCTTCAGTGCCAATGGCCGCAGACTGCGTTCAGAAAATCAGTGAACATTCAACATCAAAGATCCCCTGTCAAAGGAACCTGGATTTTTTTAAGTGGTCTCAGCAAGAGGCATAGATCCTCATGAGCCCCTCCCCCCACCTGCGATAGCGGGGGGCTCATGAGGATCTATACCTCTTGCAGTTGGCTGGTGTTCAATTTTTCTCGGCAGTTAATGGGTTAATTTACCTCTGGCACATTGCCTATTCACATCTCGCCCATTAAGGGGCGTCCTTCCAGCCAGGACTTACGGACGGCTCCAGACTGTCCCGTTGAACAAAACGTGCTCGGGCCGACGTCAACCGTGGTAGACCCGTAGCGCGGCCGTCGTGCGGGGGCCAGCTGAGGCCCGACGGCTGCCCGATGACTTTCCGCGTGCTGGGGCGGTCCACACTTAGGTATTTCAGACACCGCCACACGGCCGGTCCTACTCTGTTGACGTGACTACGTATGTCACTATCGCGGCCACACAGATCCATTTAAAATATACTCTGCAATGATTGCCCTACAAGTCGCGGGTCGTTTATGTATAGCTCAACAGTTCAAGGGTGGTGCCCGATTTTCCTTCGTAAGACAATACAGTTGTTAACTAAAAAACAAAACAAACCCAACCTTGATGATTGTCAAAGGTCTTGAACAACTTTCTTCGCTCAAGTCACGAAATAGTTTGTGTGTGTGTGTGTGTGTGTGTGTGTGTGTGTGTGTGTGTGTGTGTGTGTGTGTGTGTGTGTGTGTGTGTGTGCGTGTGTGTGTGTGTGTGTGTGTTTGTGTGTTTGTGTGTGTGTATGCGTGCGTGCGTGCGTGCGTGTGTGTGTGTGTGTGTCTTGATTTCTTGAGAGTAGTGCCTTGTTTTAGCTAGCTATTTGACAGGCGCCAAGCTAATAATAATAATAATAATAATACCGTTATTATATAGGCGCTTTTTCTTAATTTTTGGGCGAATCGACTCAAAGCGCCGCGAACTGAAACCCAACACGCACACTCACGTAACAGACACGGATTTACGCCATTTAAGACAAACACAGTACAAGACAGACGAAGCTACTGTTCAGCTACTGAAGTTACAGAGATTTTTGATTGCTTGTATTTGAATTTTGTAAAGTGGCCTGAAACCGGTACCAAAGTGTGGGGGGTGGAGGGGGGGGGGATGAGGGGTGGAAGAACCGGAGTACCCGGAGAAAGAACCCCCGACGGTCCGCCCGAATTAACGGTGACACTTACCAGAGGAGAAAAGTCCGACGCCGGAACCCGTTTTCGAACCTCGCACCTTTGGCATTGGTGGCAGGCGCCTTAACCACTGCGCCACGGACCGCCCCATACGCTGATAAGGCACTACCCTTGAGCTGTCATGGTCGACGCGTCTCTTGGTAATGGAAGTAAAGGGAGCTAATGTGTTGAAGCTATAATTCGATTACCGCTCTTACCTCGAAGAAAGCGATCGATCTATCGGACTACGGTCGAAATACTTTTAGCGTGATGGTCTGAAATACAAAAACGTGAGGTCGGTAAGCAAAAGGTCCTCGGGCCGTCGTCGGCCCAAGGATCTTTTGTTCTATGGGACAATAGTCCACGTCCTCGCGACACTGTTCAAACGGTCGCGGCCAGTCAGTCGTCTATTTCCGGTGAATCGATGATTCGTGTAGACACAGACCTCTGACCGTGACGTGCGTGGCCGCCAGCTTAAAAGGTCGGCGTGCCGTCGGCCCGATGACCTTTCGTTCAATGGGACGGCCTGGAGGTCTGGTGACACCGTTGTACTGTCGCGGCCGGCGAGCGGTCTGGTCTCGGTTACAGTACGAGATTTGCGTGAGAATGAGGAAACGTGCTGTGCCAGAAGAATTTTTTTTTTTCTTTGGTGGTGGTGTGAATAGACGGCTAATGAAATTTTCTTTGCACATTCGGCCTTATCGTTCAGTCCTGCCAATCCAAGCTACTCGGGTACTTTTTCCAAGACTAGCATGATCAATCAGTTTCAAATTCCGCATTGAAACCCCATGACAGCGGAACCTGTTTTGAACGACCGCCCTTATGAGAGATCACCTGTCATTAAAGACCACCATGTAGGTGGCTGTAGCTGTGACTGTGGCTTTAGCCACCTAAATGGTCTTTAATGACAGGTGACACATTTTGCCTTGCAATATATCTTTTGAGAGAGCACCTGCATTAAGACCACTCAAAAAGCCGACTGATCAAAACAGGAACTGCAATTGATTAAAGTGTTATCATGTTATAACGTCATCGCATAATTTTGACAAGCGTCGATCCGCCTCTTGCTGACTGAGTTTAAAGGCACTAAGCGCCCCCGGAGTATTCTCAACATTTAAAACTGTTTGATGAATATCCGCAACTGACTTACATAATTGGTGTTATAATGCTTCATAACAAGTGGCTGCGGTTGTTATTTTGTTCATGACTGTGTGATTACATCACTTTGTGTCCGTTTTACCACTGAAGCGTATGCGCCGCTCAAATCCAACAAGCGTAAGAGCCGAGGTAAAGCTATTTATAGCTCCAAACTCCAGGTCCTCGAGCAATATGATTCTCGAGCAAAACATACAGTAGTTGGCGACCTGATATTACGGCGTTTGTGTGGCTGTATCAGTCAGGTGTCTTAATTAATCTGTCCGTGAGTGAAACATGCAGTTATGGAAATCAATATAACAGGTTTGTTCGGTCACCGCAGACGCAGAGTTGGTTTAACACGTTAATTTTGAGACGTGATGCATTCGCACTGAAGGCTTTATGTCGCGAGTCTGCATCTGGACGCGGCATGTCTGGAATGAGCATTGACATTAATAGTTCTCGTTAATACTCTTCAGTTTGTAGTCACCGAATAAAGACACTTTGTAAAAGTTCTTTACACGCGGTCAAGAGGAATGACCGAATTACCGTCCCAGTAAGAGCTGTTCTTAATTGGACGAACATTTGATCGGCAAACCTAGATCGGAGAAGATCGGCGATCTTTTGGGTTGTTTCTTAATTGAGGTTGAACGAACCTAGGCGAACTTCAGCAAACCAGGTTTGCCATGGTTCTCTTTCCTAACTGAAGTACTTGATTCGGCGTACTTACTGTCTGCGAAGGTGTTCAAAATGGCTGCGCTATGCCGCTTCGCGATTTGAACGATGTCTGTTTTTGTACTCCTTGCAGTAGCGACCCCACACACAGCGTTGCGCCTCCCATAAATCAATAAAAATAGGTCTTGTTCTTCGCACGAGTGAAATATCGCCGTCCGCCATATTTGTTTTTATCGGTGACTATCTTATCTCCAACGCAGAAGAGGGTAAAAGTTTTGACCAATCAGAGAAAAGGTTCGCCTTGGTTTGCTCAACATGTTGAGCGAACGTTGTCCGACAGCGAACTATGGTTTGTCGAGGTTCGTGAACTACTACGAACTAGGTTCGCCGTATCTTTAGATCGTCCAATTAAGAACCAACCTGGTTCGCCCGAGATCGTGAACTCTAGATCGTCAGAGTTCGCGAACTAAAGTTCGTTTAATTAAGAACATGCTTAAGAAAAAGTTTTCGGGCCCACGACGGCCGCAGTGGGCCTGCGCACGGCCGTGCGCGGGCCCACTGCGGCCGTCGTGGGCCTGAAGACATTTTGCCACCGGGGGGGGGGGGGGGGGGGTGGGGGGGGGGGGCTGAGCTAACCAAAGCTTAGTTAATGCTCCAGTGAGTGTGTACCTTGACATTAAGAGCGTCTGGTGGAAGTCCTATCCAATTTCCAGGATGTAAGGCAGCGGGTCGGGCCCGGCCCACCCCCCCCCCCCCCAGACCGCATGGACTTAATTGTTTTCCTTCCTCTAACCAAACCAGAAGATGCAATCAACCCTGTCACTGACAAGCGAACACCGCCCCCCCCCCCCCCCCACCGCCACCACCACCACCACCCCAACTGCAAGTGGCATAGATCCTCATGAGCCCCCGCATTTGCAGGGACTTATGAGGATATGTGCCTCTTGCTGGTGTGTTTATTTTGTTTGTCTACTTAAATTTTTTTTGGGGGGATTGAATTTACGATTTTTGAAAAACAAACTTGTGGCGATTGGCGCCGAAAGCGCAATTAAATGCAGGCAAACCGGGAAGCCGCAGTTTTCAATCAGCCTAATAGCATTACCCTTAATCTAATTGTTTTCTCCCTCTCCAGAGGGCACGCAGGGAGCAAAGCAATTCTGAAACACCCTCAAGTGGCTCTGCCTATAAGGTTAACATTGTACGAAGCGGCCTAGCTACACTGACTATCCAAACACACACACTAATTTAACAGTTTCCCTCCATGGACGCATATTGTGTTTCTGATAGCTTGCGTTCATTTAACGACCAAAGGTTGATCACAGCTGTCTAAGAAACATGGTTACTGATTGGCCTCCTCAATAGGCATAGATCCACATGAGCCCCCGCGGTTGCGGGGGCTCATGAGGATCTATGCCTCTTGCAGTTGAATGGCGTTCACTCAGTTTTTTCTCGGCGGTAACGGGGTTAAACCGATCTGCCCCCCCCCCCCCCCCCCCACGGCAGGCTTGACTTGTTAACATTTGAAGGATGGGATGGGGTGCGTTAAAGTAACGTAAATTGTGAGTGTGGCTGAGAGACAGTGTGTTGTGTATGCGCATTGAGTCCAGTGCTTTCCTGGAGAACAGCGCTATACAAGAACTATTTATTATTATTATTATTATTATTATTATTATTATTATTATTATTATTATTATTATTATTATTATTATTATTAATTTGCTGATACTAAGACCACGGCTTTTCTACCCTTCTGTTCACAATCCGTATGAGTATGTAACAAGAGTTTTTTGTTTTTAGTTTTTTGGTTTTTTTTTCCACGCGTGAGTACCGGAAGAACTCTCCTCCGGACGAAGGAGGAGAAGAGCAGAAATGTCTTTCATTTCACGACATTTAAACTTTGTAAGATATCTGAACCCTTTTGCCCAGCACCATTGTATAACATACTAAAAACATTTATAAACAAGATATATCAAACTGAGCAGGTCACTTTGAAAAGGCGGAAATTTTGCACAAAAGAACACCCAAATGCAAAAGGCACAGATCCTCATGAGCCCCGCGACAGCGGGGCTCATGAGGATCTATGCCTTTTGCTTACGTTATTTGTATATCTGTTTTTCTGAGGTGAAAAAAAAATGTCACGTGAAGCCGCGTATCCGAATGCGGCATGTCTTGAATGAGTTATATTTTAAAATAAACGATAAACAGAAACCACCTCTGATCGCTTCTCAACACAAAATATGACCAGATAACTAAACAGGCTTTCATCGTAGACTCTTAGAGTAGATGACAGGGTTATAGATCTCTTTCTCCCCATACCCCCCATCCCCCCCCCCCTTACCCCCACGGCCCAACCCCATCCGCCTGTCCACTAACCAGATTCTGATGTGTTGACAAAATTGCTTTCAAAAGAACTTTTATCAAAGTTTGTTGCCCTTGGTGTTTTTGTTACGACAAAAATAAAATCAACGACCAAATTAACCAAATTGTAGCAAAATTGTTGCAAAGTGTTCCTTAATATCAGCTTGTGATGTGTGCCCTCCTTATTTTGTTGAAGCCTTTTCAGAACTGGTTCATATCTTCATTTTTTTGCACAAGTCTATGATCTCTTTTCTTTCAGGGCTGATATTATGCCGTTCACTGCGTGGTTTGTTAGGGCACATAACCCATTATGCCTTGAAGACGACATTATCAAATTTGGAGATAATATCCTCTGAGGTCTAACTCATTGTTTTGGAAGTAGGTCGAACATGATAGTTCAAGGGTGGTGTCAGAATAGCTTGGCGCCTGGAGGCGCCAAGCTATTCTGACACCGCCCTTGAACTATCATGGTCGACGCACATTTTGACATATTTGTCAGGGTTTTATGGGCTTAGTAGAGGGATCGATGAACTTGCAAATTTTGCGATTCACGTACCCTGCCATTTCCCCCATAACCCCTATCATAGGAGAAACAAAAAACACACACAAAACACAAAAACACTGAAACAATTTGGTTAAACGCAAGAGGCACACATCTTCATAACATGACTCCTAAAAACGATTTGCATATAGGCCTCTCTTAGACGAAATGTTTCACCGCAGCATGCAAAAATGCCTCGCACTTCCGACTGGTCATTTTGGACCGTGATAAAACCAGTGAATAATAAAAAACAGTCGGTCGGTCCATTTTTTCCATGACGGTTTCCCGACAAAGCCTTCCATTCATCGCAAGAGGCATAGCTTCTCATGAACCCCTGCGGCCGTGGCCGCAGGGGTTCATGAGAATCTACGCCTCTTGCAGAAAGTGTCCCAAACATTTTTATCTATACTTCGTAGAGTGCAAGAATCGTTTTTCTCGCAGATTGAAAGAAGTTTTTCTGTGATAGTCCCTCGAGTAAACCATTGATGAGACAGAAGACGCAGATTCTCAGGAGCCCCTGCAGGCCGCAAGGACTAATGAGAATCTATGTCTCTTGTTGACAGGTAAGAAGCGGCCTCATTTACTGTATATCTTTCTCGTGGATTAAAGGAGTCGCCAGCGTTGCCATATTGTCAGTCTGTGACATTTGCCGAATGGCCGCATTCAGCGCGAATCGCGGGGAGAGAATTAGCGATCGATCGAACCCAATGTCGCCTCACCCCCCACCCCTCACCCTCCCCCAAAATACCCCCACCCTCCCAGCCACAAACACCCTCCTCCGCCCCTCCCCCCCCCCCGCCCCCTCCCCCCTACCTATGCCCCCCCCCCACCTAACCCCCTCCCAGCCACAAACACCCTCCTCCTCCCCCCCCCCGCACGCCCCCCCCTCACCCCACCCCCCGCACCCCCTCCCCCACCCCCCCCCCCCCCAACCTTTAAAGCACCATTTCGCATAAATCTGAATACGCATTTTAGCACCATTTGTGTTTGTTTTGTCTTGTCAACACACCTACTGAACTTTAACAGCGGTTTGGACACGCAGCAAAAGAAAACGCGTAATCGCACTTATATATTCCGCGCAGCCGTTAGCGTGGCAATATATTTTTAGCTGTTTCTCGTACTGAAAGCATTGCATATATAGAACGGAGTAGAGTAATTGTCAGGTTACTTGATATAATGACTGACGTGTGCTGAACTGTATTGTCCAGTGTTTACGTGAACCGTAGCTTGACCTGTGTGCAGAATTCGTAACCATCTGTTACAGAAGTGTATCTTTGAACAGTTACGGCGGTAGTGGGCCTTTAACACTTCTAATCATGGCCTCCTTCCTCCCACCCCTTCCCTCTCCCGTTCAATACATGACCTCCATTCCTCTCCCCACTCCCCGGCCTATTATTTCTAGTCCCCGGGGTGCCCTGTGTAAACCTAGTTCTGATGAGCCAGAACGAAGGCTGATTATTGCTGCAGACTCAGGGGATCCAACTAGCGCTTGAGCTCACAATGGCTCGGTGAATAAATTATATTGCGATTTAATCGTAAGGGTCACTCAGTCTAATCCCTCTGCGTTCACGATAATCACTCACTCTCTATACTCTGAAAGCATCACCCGGAAAGAAAAAAAAAAAACTAGTTGCAGGTCAATTTGAGGGATAAAAAGGTGTGTGGGGAGAACTGTCTCACAGGAAGCTAAAAGACAATAACTGAGGCCATTGCATTAGAAAGCCAAAGGGACTGTAAGCGCAATTTTCCTTGTAAAAATAGATTTATCGTCTTTTAACCCATTGCGTGTCGGTAGCTGCTTTTGACAAGATAATGATTTCGGAAATCATCTCGACTAAAACCGCTGCCGACACGAAAAGGGTTAACTCATTCGAGACGTGCCGCCTCCGGATACGCGGCATAAGCCGCGCGGCACGTCTCGAATGAGTTAATGCCTTTGTAGGACATAAATGTGCCTGGTAGTCAGACCTACTAAGAACAAAAAGTACATCCTCAAACTTTTGGGGTGTGAAACAGATCTATTAGGCACTACCCTCGAGTCAGTGATAATAATTATTATAACGATCGAAGGATCGACCCCACCCTGCCCCCCCCCACCCCCCACCCCTCCCCCGCCCCCCACCCCACCCCCCTCCCCCACCCCTTAAGCGAACAAAGTGAAAGAACAAATCTCTGGCTACTTGACCCGCACCGGGGCCAGCTGCATGAGTGAACTTAGTCCTGCCCCAGCCACTAAGCTAGGTGCTCCGTGCTCCGCTATAGCGGAGCACCTTGTTAGTGGTTGGGGCAGGGCTAAGCTCATTCAAGCAACTGGATCCTGCTCCCTAAGGTGGGAACTGCGCAATTTTGGGATTGGCCGCCTCTTAATGCTACCCAGAACGACAGTGATAGTTCAAGGGTGGTGTCAGGATACCCCCCTGAACTATTCTCGTAAGTGCCAAGGCATTCTGGCGCCACATTTAATCCGCCACCACGGCAGGCGCCAAGATATTCTGGCACCACCATCCTTGAACTATTACGGTCGATCCATATGTTACTGCAGCGTGTCAAGACTACGTGACTGCAAACTACTCCGTCAATGGTGCCTCCCCAACGAACCATTTTATATGAAAATGCATCACTCCCTCGAGGCGCAAAACCTAGCTTGGCAACAGCTTTGATATTTCACCGTCGATCCGTATCCACACTGCAGTCACTAAATGGGCGAGTGGACTGCAGACCATTCCACCTGACATTGGTGACTCCCAGAGAAACATTTTCATTAACCTCTTTTTTGCCAGCGATCACGAATGGCTCGTCTGAAACCACTACTTACTGAGAGACATTCGAACGAAAAACACAGATGTGAACGGGACCAAAAAAAAAAAAATAAATAAATAAATAAAATAAAATAAAATACAGAACACAGGACTAACAAGAGACGTAAATCCTCATGAGCCCCCGCGAATGCGGGGGCTCATGAGGGTTTATGTCTCTTGCAGCTTAGTAGCGTTCGTCTTGCTCCGGCAGTTCAGGGGTAAAATAAATCCATCACTTTAATAATAATAATAATAATAATAATAATAATAATAATAATAATAATAATAATAATAATAATAATAATAATTTCTATGGCGCCTAACCTAAGGTAGAACTCTAGGAGCCTTACAAATTTCAAAAATACAATTTCAAAAACTGTACAGACACAAACACACACACACGCACCATCACACACACACACACACACACACACACACACACACACACACACACACACACACACACACACACACACACACACACACTCCAGGCACCACTACAACAGAATCCTCAGCAGTCAATTCTCAGCTTTCTAAAGGCGCCAGGTTATTCTCGCACCATCCTTGAACTAACATGGTCGGATCATATCCATATGTCTTCTGCGAGGCGGCCTTTGTTGCCTGCTTGGCGGTAAACCTGAATAACTAACCATATATCCATATATATGTTTACTCATTTTGTAAATGCTGTAATGGACAGCCCACCATTTGATCTATAACTGGTGCCTCCCAAAAGAACCGCATTATAGAAAATTGCATTACTCCCTAGAGTAACTCCCTTGAAATTTCATGGCCGGTCAATATCCATATGGCTACTACGCTGCAAACCATTTGATCTATCAGTGGTGTCTCGCAACGACCCGTTCGTATATTTTTACTTTTTAAAAGACCATCAGTTCCTAGAGGCCGCCGAGCTATTCTGGCTTGCCGTCTTTTGCTTATGAAGGGGATGGTAGACCAGATTCTGCCTAGTACACATCAAAAGAAAGATAGGGTGAGATTTGTGGTGGGATGTAGATCAACTTGAAATGTCACGCCGGCAGGTTGTAGTCACTGTGCTAAACCATTTAGTCGCAACTCACTACAGCAGGACATGGATCGACCATGATAATTCAGGCGCCAAGCTAATCTGGCACTACCCTTGAATTATCATGGTCGATCCATCTCCTTCAAAATCGTACATAGTCGTTAAGTGACGACCTCAAAACTTGGGGAAACGCGGCCTTGGGGTTAAGCTGGTAGAAGGTTGAATCGGTTAACGGACTGCAGACCATTTGATCTGTCGTTGTTATTGGTTGGTTAGTTCGGGTTTAACGTCCACAGCACCGAGGGTGATCATGGACGGCCCTGACGGGCGGGTTATGGGGGACAGGGAAATCTATTGCCTATGGAATACGACCTGATCAATTCAGGCGCACTCCAACTGTGTCACTTTGATTTACCAGGACCTTTCAACTGACATGCTATTGAACAAATCCGTTTTTTTCCCCCTGGATTCTGTCATGGTGTCTACAAACGCAACATTTTATATCAGACTATGTACAGCGCCCCCTGGAGGCGCAAATTAAAGCTGTTCTGGCACCACTCTTGAGCGTTTACGGTCGGTTTAAACCTCATTGTCGCGTGTCAGACGTTATGGGTCGAAAGGCTCTATGAAAAAGTCTGCAAGAGGTATAGATCCTCATGAGCCCCCGCAATTGCGGGGGGCTCATGAGGATCTATACCTCTTGCTTCGCCAAACGCTTTACATCAAAACGTATCGTTCTAGACAGTAACTGTCCGGTGTAGGCAAAAGGCAGCAAGTCCGTATGTTCGTGAAAAGCAAGATTTGCGTCGAATTGCAATAAAAATCTCGCAATTCACAAACATGCACTTGCCGTCTTTTGCTTAGGAAGGGGATGGTAGACCAGATCCTGCCTAGTACACATCAAAAGAAAGATAGGGTGAGATTTGTGGTGGGATGTAGATCAACTTTGGCTCTACGCAGTTGAAATGAAGAAAATGAACGTGGGCGCATGCTAAGAGTACCATTTTGGGATTCGTCGCTGGAGACGAAACGACCGTGATAGATCAAGGGTAGCGCTCGATTAGTTTGATCTATAAATACTCGATTTATTTTGGCGATACTCTAACCGCGAAACACCCTTGATCTATGTGACTGGTGACTTTATGGTATATTTATAGAGTGCGTTGTATTTTTTTACAACTTTTTGTAAATTGCGTTTTTGTAATTAATTATATTTGTACAATTAGTTTTTGTTAAGCGCCTAGAGCTCTAATCCGAGGTTAGGCGCTATACAAGTACTCATTATTGTTATTATTATTATTATATTATTATTATTATTATTATTATTATTATTATTATTATTATTCTGTGGAGGTTTTATCTTCTACGTCGCATTTTTTATACACGTACACGTTTTCAGTGCCCTGGCCTCGCCTACTTTGGTTTGTGGGTTGTGCGTCGCTGTTGGAAACTTGTCGCTGTAAAAAGTCTGAATAAAACAAAATGGCTGTTCGAGCGACATGTTAATCTGACAGGTTACGATTTTGCCCTTTGAAAGTAATATATATAAAAAAAACTGCGTCCTTTTTTGTGAAAAGCGAGATTTTTATAGTAATACAATGAAAGGATCGCTTTTTCACAAAACAGGTCTTACTATCTTGATGCCCATTTCTGTTAAGTTCAAAGCGTATGTCGTTTTCAGTGTCATACATTGAAACTCGCGGCTTACGAAAATGTAGAAATACTGGCTTTTGCCAGAGTAGGACAGAATTTGATCAATAAAACCCGTCAATCTCAGTTCAGCAGGTTTTATTTCCTTTTTTTAAAAATTATATATACAACTTTAGCACAGCCTTGCTTTTTATCCCTGCCGAGAGGGAGGCGTATGCAGGAAAGTGTAGACAGCGTGCCCCTTGGAGGGGGGGGGGGGGGCTGTGCACAGAGGAGTATAAACAGAAAGTCTAACCAGAAATAGAAGAACTGAACAAAGAAAGAATCACGCTTAGAAAATACAAAAATGTATTGTAAACTTTCTTTTCTAAGCTTGTTTCTTTTTTCGTTGGGATGTTTTCTCCATTTTACACGCTTGGCAGTCACCTTTGTGGTCTAGACTTTTCAACCGGAAAGAATATGAACGATGGATAATTTTTTTAAAAAAAAACTTTCTATTAACCCATTTCATCATGAGGCTGATTTTTTAAATTGCTTATTGTCCTATGAAGGCTACATTACAGATTAGGAGACAAATTAACCATTTTAGTTCAAGCTATTCTGGCACCACCCTTGAACTATCACAGTCACATTAATTTCAAACAGTTGTGTATCAGGGTGATCACAATGGAAAGAACTGTTCCCAACAATGTTCCTAGTTCAGGAAAGAATGCAATACAAGCCAAATAAAGGTGGAACATGCACTGTTCATAAAGGCCACAAAAGATGGATGGATCACTGGGGATCACTGAGATGAGTAGCAAGGCGCCAAGCTACGCATATCGTTTGTGGGTGTACTCCCCAGATAGACCCACTCGGGGAGTACGCCACAAATTGTATTCAAATGAGTCGCGAACGGATAGCACAAGGCGGGAAGTGTGTTTTGGGATACGATCCGGGAGATGGTTAGACTACTGACTTCTATCGTTAGGAGCCATTGATAATCAGGCACCACTACGAAAGGTCACGGGCACAACCTGGTCAAAAATCAAATGCATCACACCAGACAGCAGACACGATGTCCACAACCCTAATATACAGCACAATAATGAAGAAATTTCCCATAAACAAGCTTTGAAAAGACAGAAGATTAAAAATTTAAAAAAAGACGCAATTGTGCTGTGCTTGTCCATTCTAAACTATGACAGATCACGAGCACTACCTAAGAATTTTCATGGTCAAAAATGCATCACACCAGACAGTAGACACAATGTCCAAACCCTTAATATACCGCACAATAATGAAGAAATTCCCAATAAACAAGCTTAGAGAAGACACAATCTTAGAAAAGACGCAAATGTGCTCTGCATGTCCTTTCAAACTTTTTTTTTTTTTTTTCTTTTTCTTTTTTTTTTTTTTTTTTTTTTTTTGGGGGGGGGGGGGGGGGGGGGCGCAGGGGGGGACATTTTCTGTGCATTTCCACGCGCTTGGCAGTCATCTTCTTGGTCAGGTTTCAATAAAGGAGATAATAAACGGCTGACTACGCACTTTCGCCGATGCTCTGCTAGACAAACGGGAATTTTATGCACCTGCGTCTGCACAGTACAACAAAGTCGCAAATAACGAAGAGGATGATCAAAAGGCTTAGGTTTAACTCATTCGAGACGGACAGCAACCGGATACGCGGCTTCAGCTGCTTACCCGGATGCCGTTTGTCTCGAATGAGTTAAACTACGTTTCCATAATCATCCGATACGAAAACGATCCGAATCCAAAGCGGGTCCGACACAGGAAAGTTCGTGCAAAGTGTCTATGATTATGTGTTTACATAGGTTCGACGCGGAAGCAAATTTCCGGTTGGGAAACGAACACGACACGAGTATTTTATTTGCTGAGAGGAGCGATTTTTTTTTTTTTTTCGGATGCCGGATGTGTTCGAACGGAAAGTATGACGTAAATTTGTGACATCTGTCGCACAGTCTCGCGCCCTTCCGATCTTTGCGCCATGATACTGCCTGGCTATGGAAACACACCCTCGCGACGAATTTCGAACGAAAATGTCATTGCTCAGTAGTGTATCATGTTCGGATCGTATTATTACCGAATTCGTGTTATGGAGAAGTTGCTGCAGAATGCATTTCTCACAAACTGTTTCGAAGAAAACTAACTTGATATAATAGATAATATTTCAGTCCTTTCCGCGGTATCAGACCAGTCGTTTTTTAAGACCTTTATCAAAATATAGTCTAAACGAGAAAAAAATGGATCTGTGAACAGATACATTCATACCGTGTAACATCAAGCAGTTACAATCAATGTGGGTATAAATTATATGCATATATTTTTAACCCTTCGGCTGTTGGTAGTGGTTTTTGTCGAGGCGATTCCTAAAGGACAAAAAAAAAACAACGCAACCAACAGTCAAGGGGTGAAGCTATTTGTTTAAATCAAATGAACAGTTATAGACAGACTAATATTATGACTTAACCGTTTCACTGCTACTGACGATACCGTTTGGCGGGGGAAAAAAAACGCATAGTTACGTAGTGAAGTAGTTACGCGTCTTTTTCGCCGAGCGTTAGCGTCAGCAGCACTCAAGGGGTTAATTCGGAAACTACCTATAAGAACTTACTATCATTGACTAGTCTATGACGCTGGATTGGAGAGCGGGTCCGAATTCACTATACACGCATATATTTACAATATTGAGTATCAAAACTATGCATCGGCTCATGAGATTTTTTGATTGCAAATTGCGTCCGAGAT